>JAWNPG010000009.1:15137500-15412500 GCA_035045145.1 Drosophila meridionalis
TTTCTGACGCTCGCTTCGTTCACCCAGCCCCACAAAATGCCGCGCTGTCTGTGCGAGTCACACTCCAAGAAGGAGAGCGAGAGCGAGAGGGAGAGGGAGAGGCAGAGACTGGCCGACTAACTGACTCACTGCATGCCATTTTACCGTTGCTGCAACGAAGTTGGCGCCGTTTACTCAGAAAATGACAAGAGCTGAACAGATACATGCATACATATGCAAGTGTATGTATGTATGTATGTATGTACTTATTTCTGCATGTATTGCTATTGTAATTATTATTGAGACTTCATTTAAAAACTTGTATGCCACCTTATGACGACTCTCGGCCAATGAGCAATAATATCGAAACCTTGGACTGACGTCTCGATGAATCAAAACAATTAAATACCAATTAAATGTGAGCTAGCAATTTTATAGAAACTAATGATTGTAACAATTTGGTATGACGATGTATTTGAAAATCCACGCTATATTATTGTAATACTTTAATTATAAATTTAAAAAAAAAAATTTAAATGAACTAGTTACAAAATAAATGAAATATATTTTACTTGTCCCTTTGATTAATTATGCCAATACATTAATCAAATTTTCAGTTTATTTAATTGAATAACATAAGGGAAACATATAGTTAGGTCTAAGAAAGGAAATAGAAGCAACTATCGCCTTAGCACAAGGAAAGCAAGTTTTAATTTCCTCTCTCCTCTCTAAGACGCAGCACAAACAAACAAACAAACAAACATACATACTTGCAGCCATCATGCATGAGCATGTGTGTGTATGTATGTGTGTATCTGAGGAAGGAAGGCAATTCACTTCTTTCTTTTTAGTGACGGCAACTCGACGCCAGCTACAGGTTAGCTCACGACTAGACACACTCGTGCTTTTTATTTATCGCAGCTGATTAAAATGTTTTGTTTCCATTAAATGTTGCGTATTTGTTGCACTGAGCAAACTGCGAACAGACAGCATATAACAATATATAAAACATAAAGCACAGTGACACTGCACTTAAAATGCTAGCTGGAATTGAATTGATGCTGATGCGCGTGAGAGACGGACAGAGAGGGAGAGAGAGATGAGGCGCTGATTCAGTTCAAAATGATTGCTCAAAGTGTTCGAGGTGAGCGCGTGAGAGGCACGCACACTCAGAAAAAATAAAAGAAATATAAATGTAAAGTTCTTGTTGGCCATCGATTAAATATGTGTATATGCATAATAATATAATTATTAGTTATGCATTTGCAATATTGAGCAATCTTCTTGAAGGACTCAATTAGTGAACTAGTGAATAAAGCACATCAATTGAACTGGAATCCCAAGTTCCACGCAGCACGCAATGGCAAACAGCAGCAGGAAGCGAGTCTGTGCACGCCTCTCTCCCTCTCTCTCCTCTCACTCCCTTTTATACAGATTTTCTTGTTTGTTTTGTTATTTGAGTACGATAGTCACGCGATCATCACTAGACGCTTTAAGCTGCCAGCCTAGGCGAGTGAGACTGCGCCTGTTGCTGCCGCAGCCACCCACCCGCATTACAATCACTCTCCCATCTCGCGGGTCCATTTTATCATTTATTTCTCTTTTAAGCTGAGTTGTGTTGTGCTTGTCATCACTGCGTAAGCGCAACTTAAAAATACTTGCGATGGCCATTCAAAGAGGTAATTGACACCGCAACGAGAGCGAGTGGGTGAGAGAGTGAGAGAGAGCGGGAGTGACACAGGCCTGGAAGGTGGCGCGCAGGCAGAATGACGAAAGCGAACAAAGGCGCTGAGCTCAAAAAGCATAAATAACAAGTAAAAGTGATGCTGTTGAGACTGCTCGACTTTCGTATACCCTGGAAGAGCTCATATTTCAATCATTCTGCGTTTCTTTTGTGCATTCCCATGCACAGACACCTACACACGTACGCGCTCTGCTAAGTGCGCAGTTGACGCAGAATGTCAGACCAAAATAATGACATTTATATGTGTGAACATATTTATGGTATTCTGCTATGCCTCCTACTGCCTGTTACATAGATTTGCAGAAAACCAGTATACCCTGCTTTGCCATTTTCAATGGGCTCAGGGTATAAAAATCTGGCAACGTCATCAACGTCATTGACATCATCGCGGTTTATTGGTTATGCGAGACCAAAATCGAGACACTCGCCGCTACAAATTATGGCATTTAATTTGTGTTCAAACATACGTACATATGTACATACATGCATGCTTGCATACACACATACATACACACATGCATATGCACGTCTACTGGGCTGCTCTTGTTGTTGCTGTTGTTGATGTTGCTGTTTTCGTTTGACATTAACAGCACAAGTCAGAGTCGAAGACAGCCAACGGGAATGGCAATATTTGCTTGCTGCATTTTAATCAATTCCAATCAGTCGTCGTCTTTCGCTTTTGGGCTTTGTCTTTCTCGTTCTTTTCTTAATGCTGCGCGTTTGCTTATACGCAAAATGTGACGTCAGCGTGATTTATTTTTAGCTCTCTTCATGCATTGCATTTCGCTGCGAATGCCGCTGTATTTGTCTGTATTAATTAAAGCTAAATGAGTGCACAGCAGCAGCACCGCCAACGACAACAACAACAACAACAATAAGAAGAGTCACAGCATAAACGACAACAGTTAGTATTTGCCATGGGAATGGCAATAGGAAAGGGCGTGAGCAAACGCAAGGCGCCGGGAAGAGTGAAGACGAAACGGTAAACGGGTAAGGAAACGGGAACGGGAACGGGAATGTGTGTGCGTGGGAGATAGACGCGGTAGGTAGCTGTCGCTGTCAAACAAACCAATTGTTTGGGGGCGAAACTTTTTCCGTTAGAATCTGTTGCACATGGCCAACAAATGCCTGCCAGCATTGTTGCCTCTAACCTCGCCACCATCGCCACCCAGCACCACCCACTCGACGGCTTTTATGCGGATTATCAGCTAGCAGTAATTTGATAATACAACCGTTTGGCGACTACACATACATACATACTTATGTATATTTGTATGTATGTATGTATGTATATACCATGGCTGCAAGCCGATTTGAGTCCAAGCAAATCCAAATCGAAATTTGATCGACATTTTAGCGTGAACTGAACTGAACCATAAATCAAATCGAATCGAAATTTGAAGAGCGTCGAATTTTGAATTTGAATCTAAGCTCGGTTCACGAACTAATTCTTAATTGAGTTTGCAATTTCAGTGTTGTCAATGTCGACGTTTTTCCAGTTAAATCTGGCTTTTTTTCATTACTAATTGCGGGATTACTATTTAAATAACTAAAAGCGGGAAATTTAGATTTTTTGTTAGATATGCATTACTTCGTATTTGTCTTTATTTAATTAAAATTATGAAAAGGGAAAAATATTATCTCTTTCATTCATATCAGATGCCAAAGGTATCTAAATAAAAGTTCCGTAATTTAGTCAAATACATCTAAAATATTTCCAAGCAGAGAAAAATCCCACAACTGAAATATTCAAATACTTTTATATTGAATTGAAGATTTAAATTACTGAGTAATAATATTAAAAAATATATTATATAAAATCTAAAAAAAAAAACAATTATTTTTCTTTATTTTTTTTAACATTTAACTATTTTCTACATTAGAAATGTCTTTTTTTTCTGATAAAAAGTTGGCAACACTGGCTTAGACTGTGAATCAAACCAACAGCCATTTTGTTTGCAGCCCTGGTTTGAATATAAGCATATATTTGTATGTAGTTCTATATACATATGTACATATGTCTGTGCATATATGCGAATGAATATTTGTTATCATTTTTGCTTTGGGGGTGGCAGCCCCTCCCCCTTTTCGTTATCAGCGTTGTTGTTGTATTATTCCGCTGGATGGGGAATGCATAGCAAAATCAGCTCAACTTCGCAGCTTAATTGGAGTCGGGACTTTGGGAATAACCTGTGGAGGGTATTCAGTCAGTCTATCAGGTATTGGCATATTTATGCGATTTAATAATAGACGTGAATGCACAAATTGACGATACGATCTTAAGTTCCAAATGTTTCAAATCCTAAATTCCTCCAGCTGACTAACACGCTGTGATTCGATCGATGATGTAATGAAATATCTTTGAAAAAAATCAAGCGTACGAGCGAAAGGTGAGTAAATAAAAAAATAGCTGGCTTGAGAGCTGGAGATGGTAAATATATTTCGAATAGTATTTGATTAAATCTGAATTGTGCGAAACTTTCGCCCGTTTGATATACGGGTTCAAATACTATCTGCTTGCAACTGTACATTTTATTTGTTTAAACAAGATAAGTATATTAATAGTTCCGTATGTAAATATATATATGTTTGTTGCATATAGTTACATATTTGATATTGATAAGCTTCACTTAGGTAAAGAGAATCTTCAAATATACGAGTATTCTCATACTCTGTTCCCAAAGAGGAAAAGAGTATATTGAGTTTTTGCAATGTCCATCTGTTCGTATGAATGCAAATCATTTCGACGCTATTGAAGCTTGAGCAAACCGGAAATCTATACGCCCATTGGGAGGCGTGGAAATCAGGTAAAGCTGTATTTTCTATAATTTTAAAGCTAAAAGGCTAAAATTTGAATTTAGTATATACTCAAGCCAAGATTAAAAAGATATGGTATATATATCTACATGGATAATGCTAAAACGGAACAGAGTAACACGGAGTCGGTTGCGCCCGACCGCAAAGCTCATACTTATTTCGATTTAATTTATCATGAAGTTAAATATTAGATCTATCGATAAGGTGACAATTTTGCACGCTTTTATAGTAATGCCTCGATTGGGCTCTAGCACGAGCCATGACTAATGTCTGGTGCGGGTCATAAATTGAGTATTATTGAAACACCTCACTTATCGGGAATATTAAAAAGTCAATTATCTGCCTTTAAAAGAGGCGTATTTTAGGGAACACCTTGATAGAATATATCACTCTGGATTCAACTGACATTATGTCAAATGTCCTCCACTATATCATATTACGTCATATTAGACTTTATTGTGTGCCTAGGAATATGCACATATATATATTGTGTATATATATTTGTAATATATGAATCGATTTGCATTTCTTTGAGCAACAATTGTGACATGAATTCTTTATGAATTTTAATGGAAATGTGTTTTGTCTTATGTTTTTAGAGCAGTTTAAAAATATTATTTCTGATATTGAATCATTATATATATACAAATATGTGTAAATACATAGACAGTGAGTCAAAAAAAAAAAAAAACATTATAACATCACATCACAATTCCTAAGTTCGAAATGCTCTAAATCATAAGTTAGAAATAGAAACAAAGCAAGAAAAACAATATTATTCTAATTATTGTTTTTGTTATACAAATTTTAAATGTTTTTTTTTTTTTGTTTGTTTATATTTTAAAATTATTTTTATGTATATAATGAAAAACAAATAATTTTGCTAAGGTATAAATAAACGAGTTTTATTTTTTTTATAATTTAGAATAGATTTAAATTTTAAATTGTATTTAACTTTTTTAATCGTCAATTAAATTGAACTTTTTACATTTTAAATTAAATTACAAATTTAAATTATATTTAAGTTTTTCAAGTATTAAATAAACTTATATTTTTTATATTAAATTTAACTGAATTTTAAAATTTAAATTCAAAATTGTTTAGGCTTGATTTTGCTAAAATTTATTTAAAATTTTTTTTTTGCTAAATATTTTTTTTTTTTTTTTTTTTTTTTTTTTTAATAAATGTATTTAATTTTGTAAAAATGGATTATTCTTTAAGTTTTTTTTTCTTTTTATTTATTTTTTTTTTAAGTAAATTAAATTAAATATTGTTTTTCGTTTGCACTTTTTGTTTTGCATGCACTTTTTTGACTCACTGTTCGCCTAAATTTGCATAAACATATTGAAATGCGATTCATATAAACATATGAATATAAATTGTGCATATAATGTAATTGTTGTATGTTTGTTTATTGTTTCATAACTTATGCAAGTGAATGACCTTCCATAAAAGTGCGCTCCTGTTGTTGTTGTTATATTAATAATTATTATTAAATGATGTTTAGCGGAAAATGAGTAAATACTCTCGATAAGAGTCCATTAAGCATGCACTTCTGTCTAGTGCGCTTGCCACGCCCCCACCACTCTCGCCTCTTATCATATCTTACCCGCTAACGTTGTTGTTGTTGTTGTTGTTGTTGTTGTTGTTGTTGTTGTTGTTGTTGTTGCTGACTAATAACAATGAAATTCGCCACGAAGAAGACGAAAAGTAAAATTTTTCGCGTAACAGCTAACAAAATTTGTAATTTTTGCAAGCCGCTTAATGAGATGTTTTAACAACAATATACATCAATAAATAACAAAAGCAATGACAAAAAACAAAAAAAAAGAAACAAACACAAAAAAAGCTAGCAAAGAAAATAAATAAATAACGTGAAAGAAAACAAACAGCTTTTGCCGTTGCGCTTGCTGTTGTTTTTGTTGTTGTTGTTGTTGTTGTTGCTGTCGTCGTTGAGTTTGCTGCGCGTTTTGCGCTTTTTGTTTTTGTTTCGTTTTTTTTTTTGCTTTTTTTTTATTTCTTTTCGTTGTGTTGCGATTACGTCAAGATTTTTGTTGTTTTGCCGATTTGTATTTGATTACAATACATTATATGTACAAATTATATATACATATGAATATATGTAGATGTATGTGTTGCATATTCATGCATGTATACAATGTGCAGTTGTTGTTGTTGTTGTTGTTAACCGTTTGGCGCTCTCTCCGCTGGCTTAACGCGTGCGAGCGAGACAGCGGCTATAATTACTTGCTTAACTTCTTACACAAATATTTCACACATGAAAAGTGCGCAAATATTAAAACAAAAAGGTCACTCTCACACACGCACACACGCACACTAAGGCACTGGTAAAGAGGTAGCAGAAGGGGGGTTGTTTTTGTTGTTGTTGTTGCTGCACTTCTAGTACTGTTACATATATACTATATACATACCTACATTTGTAGATATGTATATGTGCATGTATGTATGTATGTTTTTGGCGCCTAAATTTGTGCGCGCTTCTTCTTCGTCTTCTCTTATTCTTTAATGGGCCGCGTTCGTCACCTTTTGTCGTTGTTATAGCTGTATCGTTGTAGTTGTTGCTGCCGGCGCTTGATGACGCGACGACGGCGCAACCGACAACTGACTGAACGTTGTTGCTGCTGCTTATTGCGACTGCGATTGCGATTGCTTGATTGTAATGTTGTTGTTGTAGTGGTTGTTGTTGCTTTGGGGGCTGCTGCTCGTCGCTGCTGCTGCCTCTGACGCCGCTTTACGTAGCCGAACTGAAAAGCAATACTGACACCGATGACTGACTAAGCGGCCACGACGTGGCTACGACGACGACGACGACGACGGCGGCGACGACGTCCATGTATATGTATGTACGTACACATACAGACGTCGACGTCGAAGTCGCCGCAGCACACGTCACCAGCAGCGGTAGCGGCAGCAGACAGTTAGCGATGGGCGCGTGCTTATGCATAAAATTAAACTAAGTTCGTGCTAAGTCACGCACGAAAAATACTTTCTTAAGACTGAGCAATTCATAGAAAGTCAAAGAGTTAACTGCATATCTATATATATAAATACAAATACAAATACAATTACGACGTGCATGGGCAATTAAAACTAAATTATACATACTCAAGTTTTCAAAACAAAAATCAATAAAAATGCGATCATTACTTATTTATTTGTTTTCCTACGTTTTAGTACGACTAAACTTGAGAATTCAATGCGAGCGAGCGGGACAGCGCATAGCGTATGCAGCAGCTAATTCTGCATTCAAGTGAGTCACGTAGTCGGCAACAGATTTTTATAGCGTGCCGTCCATTGAATGTATGTGTGTGTGTGTGTGTGTGTGTGTGTGTATGTATACACACATGTACAGAGATTATTATATAATTAATAGAGAGACTAAATGCTAGAAATTTTATGTTTATTTCGTATACATATATCAAGCAGATAAGACGTCGCCTCCAATGATGTCTTTGAGTCGTGCTTCGAATATTCCTAACAGCCATAATAATCCATACCTATGCATGCATGTGTGCGTGTGTGTGTACTAATACGCGTGCTTGCATGTGTGTGTTCGTTTGCTCCCTGTGCTGTTTCGTAATTTTGTGCTACGTTGTTGTGTGCTCTGCTTAAGCAGCAGCTTCTTGAAGTGCAGCGGCAGCAACAATTAAAGCAACACAAACAATAATAGCAAAACAAGAGCGTTAAACGTTATCGTCGCCACGTCAAAGTCACGGTGCTTGACGCTGACGTCGATGCCGATGTCGATGTCGATGTCGATGCCGATGCCGGCGTTCCTCCATTACACTCACCCCACTCTCATTCTTTTGCTCTATCGCTTGTCTATTCGCACTCTTTGGCGCTCTACGCTCGACGCCTATCGCTCACACTTGCTTGTCTTGTGCGCTTACTCATGTAGAAGAACAACTACACACATGCCAGAAATATTTTTAAATACCTAACGCAAGTCAAGTTCTACATTCGCATATATGTATGTACATATGTATGTATATGCGCATTGCTTTATGTGTTGGTCATTCGCGAGACAAGCAGAGACAAGCCATGAGAATGTAAGAAGAGCACGCACAACTAATGCCGCCTTGTTGTTGTTGCTGTTGTTTTTCACTTTGTGCCGTTACTGCTTTTTTTTCTTTCGTGTGTGCTTCTAGCTGCTGGTTAGCGCACAGTTATGGCGTACGCGGTAGCAGAGGCGCGACGATGGTGACGTTATTTCGCTAGCTCGCTCGCACACACATTGAGCGCACTTAACTCGCTCGCACATGCGTGTGAGCAACAGCAGCTGACTGCCACTCAAAAGCCATAGCATACGTTCGGGCAGTCGATCAGCAGCTGAGTTAAATTACCTAAAAATGTTAGTTATAAATTAAGATAAAAAACGAACAATTTTAAAGTTTCTGTGTTCTATTGAAAACATAAAGTAACTAAAGTGTTCTGTTTATGCATACATAGCATCTATTCACAGCCCACACTTTGCTTCGGCTCTCGTTTGCGGTTTGTATTTGCTCTATTCTTAGCCAGTCTCTAAACTAGTTTCTGCCGTAGCAGAAACCAATTAGCCAAACTTGATAAAGTACTGTGAAGGACGGTAAAAATCTGACCACAGCCAGGTGCAACACGTACTACTCACACCTACACGAAGTTCAAGCAAACTACCGAACAAATAGGAGAAAAAACATATTTTTCAACATGTCGATGTTTAAATACCCTGTATTTGGGAATGTTTGTTGAAGTGATTATTATATTCTGAATTAAATATTTGTTTATTCATATTTTTTATATAAATAAAATAAAATATATAAAATAAAAGTAAATAAATAAAATAAAAATAATAAACCCTTTGTAAGACTCAAAACACGTAAATTTTGTAGGAATATATGTATGTATATATATTTCTTTATCACGTTGAGGTTTAAGTGATCTTTATTTTAGAATATTTATTTAATTAATGATATTGATAAAAAATAATATCTAAAAAATATAATTATAACAATAATAATAAAAATACTAATTTAAAAAAATATTATAAGTACCCAATGTAAAACTTTAAGCATTACATATATTTACGTAGTAGGAAAAAATATATACTCAAGGGATGATATCGATAAATAATAACATTAAAAGAAATTAATATTAAAAAAAAATAATAATAATATCAATATGTAAAACCATTGTAAGATTTGAAGCATCTAAAAATAACTTAGTAATATTTAGAAATTCTCAATTTATTTATTTATTTAAGTTATCTTAATAAATACAAATACTATAAAATTTTATGAGATTTTTGTGTCTATTGATTTCTTTTAGAAATTTTTTTCAAGCATATACCATAAATGACGTTACATAGTGTCTGTCAACATTATAGTACCCTGAGCGAGTATAATGCCTCGTAAACCTCAAACCGAAGCTACATTTTCAATTTGGCAACTTGGCGTATGCGTAATACAATAATCACAGTCATCACACACACGCACACACACAGACACACAGACACACATACACACGCACTCCAACACACGCACACTCACACACACTGCCCTCTAATGTGCCGCTGCTGCCTAACTTGACAGAGATACATTGAATATTTGGCTTGCCGGGGCGACTACGTGAGCGCGGCTTACATGACGTATGCTTCATAAACGTTGCATAAATTACGCATACGTCGCACATTGCGTTACGTCGCGTGTGCAGCTGACAGCGGCCGCCGCACTGCCAAAAATTGAAGCGAACAACGCCGTCAGCCTCATCAGAATCAACCTGCTCAGCCCCCAACCCCCAACCCCCAACCCCCAACCCCCTCGCCACCCCTGCTCAGCAGCGGCAGTAATGTGATTTGAAAGTGAGCTGCTTGGGGCATTTATTTAATAAGAAATGCGCAGGGGCGTGTAAAGCGCTATACGTAATACGTTTATAACCGAAAGCTAGCACCGAAACACAGCGCCAGGCCAAATCCCGACCAGCGCACGCCCCCCCGCCCCCTGCCCACTGCACCCATTGCCGAATGCCCAACGAATGGCAGTCGCTCGCCCACACACATTCATCAGGTTAAGGGACGATGGGGCTGATGGGGCAGATGGGGCTGGTGGGTGCCGACTGGGGGACGATGCCTCGATGAGCTGACGTGGGCAGGCGGGCAAACAAAGTTGCTTACCGAGAATGAAATCAGCAGCAGAACGACACAGCCGGAACAGGACAACGGCAACAACTTATGTCAACGGTAATTGAGGTTCGAATATGCCAAAAGTGACCACACATTGCGTGCACTGTTTGTCGAACAGTGTTGGAAAAGGCAATAATATAATTATAGACTGAGTTTGACCTGAAGCTGAAGTGTGGCTGAAATTAAAGAATGTGCGAGACATTCATGAAGTCAGTTTTTATGCTATATATGAAGTTTAGGTATATGATTTATGAGGCATAATCATTGTCATTATCATTATTATTAATATTGTTATTATATTATATTATATATGAGAATTAGAAATAATAGTGATTGGTAGCGATACGACTTCCGCCATACATTCAAGGCGTTTTCAGCTTGGAGAAACTCTTGAAACTCTTTATCTTCACCCTTTACAGTACGTATATAATTTATTTAGTATAATCATTGTCATTATCATTAAAATTAGTATTATTAATAAGATTATCATTGTAATAAGGCAGGGAAAGATATTAATACTACTTCCGCTACCCATTCCTGAAACGGGGTAGCTCAGTCGCGTTCTACATCGTCGGAGAAACTCTGGCAAACTCTTTACCTCAACACTTTACAATATATTTATATAAAATGATGTATTTGGAGAAATTCTTGTAACTTTTTTCTTTAACTTTTTAGGGTATATTTATAATTTATTACGTATAATTATTGTCATTATCATTATAAATCTTAGTGTTATTTTTATAAGAATTAGAAATTATAGAGAATGTTAGGTATACTACTTGAAGCAAACACGTTCTTGAATCGAGATAGCTCTACCCAGATGTTCACTCATTTTAACTCTTTTCCTTAACTCTTTTAGGTATATTTACAATTTATATAATTACATTTATATATATAATCGATGTCATTATTATTAAAAATATTATTGTTATTTATATAATTATTATAAAAAGACACAGAATATTAGTGATACTCCTTCCAGCACCCTTTCTAAACGTAGACTAGCTCAGCTTCGTTTATCAGCCCGTAACTCTTTACCTTAACCCTTTATAGTATCTATATAATATATTATGTATAATCATGGTCATTATCGTAATAATTATTATTCTTATTGATATAATTATAAAAAAAAAACCAGAGAATGTTAGTGCTACTGCTTCTATCACACAGTGCTGAAGCGTGGTAGCTCAGTCCCGATTGTCACCAAGGAAAAACTCCTGCAACTCTTTGTCCTTACCCTCCAAGCACGCTTTTTTTGCTGTCAATCAAATTCTAAATTTGATTTATTTATAATTTTTATTACCCATAATCAAAATTAGAATAAAGAAAATGAAAAAAAAAAAAAACAACTGAGGATACCATAATGCAAAAAACGACATATTTGACTACAGGATGTTCCAAAAATATATCTAAGCAGTTTCAAATATATCGGAAAAGAACAATTCGCCTTAAGCTCACCCTTAGGCGGTTCGGTCTCTCAGAAGGCTAGCTATCAAAAGACCGCGAAACCTAAGAATATACCTGGGAAGCTACTCAAGCAGATGGCAGCAAGACGGGCAAGCTATCTTCGCAGCATGCAAAACGCATGACTGAAAGTTAGGTTATTTCCGGACGCGTGCAACGAACAGTTTGCTGACAAAGACAAAGGTGAGCCCCACACACACACAATAGCGACTCGCCCCCTGCTGCGCATGCTAAACAAAGCTAATAAAATGTAGACTCCAGGCTGCGGTCGCGGTTGCTGGAGGGCCCACTCTCAAGCAGTGCGGTCCATAATGGGAGTCATTCATGCACGGGCTCAGGCAGGCAGGACGGCGTACAGAGGCAGTGCAGGCTCCGGTCCGGCGGTTTCACTATTCAAATACGGCCGTACGAACGTTTGGAGGATCGACATGTTTGTTTCTCTGGAGCAACGCTATCGTATATGGGAATATTTTATGGGCAGGGTTCGAAGATACTTGAGGAACGGGCAGATGACGGTTGTAGTATCATCGGTGTATCAAGTAGGTAACTTTAGATATTTTCAGTTTTAGATTTGATCCTAAGTTTGAACCTTATGCAGTTTCTCTGATTACCGTAGAGTTCAGTAATCGACGAATTTTAATAGGAATGCATCCTAGAATTAGATCTCTTGAACATAAACTTTAACAACATACCGGCTTAAGACTTACTAATGTTATGATTCTCTTGAAGACATGATTCACCGCCCGAGCCTAAGAACTTGCTAGTTACTCTTGTTTTCGAGTAACCAAATGCCAATAAGAGGAGACTAAGAACTCAAGACTAAGGATTAGTAGAACATAGAACTATCTAGAAACTATAATGGATGGAAAATTCTCCCATTAAGGAACTATTTCAACTACTTCAGTTCAACAGAAAAAGTAAACACCGCTCTTTGAGTGAGACCGATAGCACCTGTTCACAGGGCAGGCTGCACGAAATTTAAGCCTCAAATGCAATCCTATTACGAAGCATTGAAGTACGGCCGGAACATCAAAAGCAGAAGTAAGCCGGAAACAGTTGCAATCGGTCCAAGCAACAATAGCCTTAAGTATAGCTTCGGCTTAATGCACGGCGCTGCGAAAATGCAATGGACTACAGCTAAACGGGTGGTGAAGGTGAAACCAAACGGGGCAGAAGCTATTGCTAAAGTCAGAGTAGACATCTCCAGGGGAGTCTACAGATTTACGGCAGACAGTAGTGCAACGTGGGCGTAAATACACTGATAGGATAGGTCTGAGTATAAGGCGGAGGGAAGTCCAAGGAAAATTATGGATTTATAGTGCAGTTAGACATATAGGGCGAAGTGATGAGGGGATTGTTAATACAATATTATAGAGAATATTATTATTATGTTTATTGTTATTATTATTATTATTATTTTTATTATTATTATTATTATTATTATTATTATTATCATTATCATTATCATTATCATTATCATTATCATTATCATTATCATTATCATTATCATTATCATTATCATTATCATTATCATTATCATTATTGTTATCATTATCATTATCATTATCATTATCATTATCATTATCATTACCATTAATATTGTCATTAGTATTATCATTTTATTATTGCAACTTTTTTTTTCCTACACATTTTTCCTAAATAACTTTTCTAAAGAGATCTAATCAGAGTATGATGTTCATATATATACCGTATGTATGTATATACCCGCTCTCTTCACACTCGTGCATAGGGTACAAACAGAACGAAAGCGGCCGCAATCATATGAAGACAACAAGTGCAGAACGATAGCCCCTGCGGAGAGTGCGTGCAGATGGACGAGAACGGGAACGGGAACGGGGACGAGGACGTGGAGACGGAACTGAATTCAGTACAATAAAAATTGTGTGCAGCAAAGCTCATGCGGTGCTTCTGATCATGTTGTGGTGTGCGTGGGTGCGTTTGAGTGTGTGTGTGTGTGTGGCAGGTGCACACATGCGTGTGTGTGAGAGGGGGGGGGTAAGGGCGGTGGGCTCGGCCAGAAATCCACAAAGGCACCAAAGCTAATACCTGAGCCCCCCAACGGAGCATTGTCAAGCTGTGCCTTGAACAATGGAGATTTTGTTGCGGAAAAGGGGTGCGCGGCCAGCGGAGCGTAGGGACTGTGGGGTGGGGGCGTGGCTTATTAGAAAAGGGGAGCCTTTGACGAAATGTTGGTCAACTTAATGAAATATTCTCGCCCGCCATTGTTTAGCTGAGAATGGGAATTCGCAAAGCAAATTGAATAAATGGAATTTCCAAAAATACCAAACAAAACTAATCAAAAGGTTTGAACAAAATTCTGGGAAATTTATGAGATTTTTCACTTTTACTAATCAATATTGTGGTTACTTGTTTTTTAAATTGTGCAACTATTGAATGTAGCTTAAGCAGACAATTTCGAATGGTTTACAAGACTAAGTTCTAATTTTAGCTGTAAATACTGCGGCATGGAATCAAAAACAGATTGAATTATTGTAACTTAGACTTGTTTTTGTAGAAGAGGCCTAGGAGTATACATAGATATATATAGGTATTTATACGTACTATATTTGATATAAATTAATACATGAATTAATTTTGGGAAATCAGGGTATAATGGTTCAGTGAAAATGTATGTAACAGGCAGAAGGGGGCGTGCCACACCCCATAAAGTTTATATATTGTTGATCAGGGCGACAAGACGAGTCGTTATAGCCCTATCCGTTTTTAAGGTCAGGTCAGGTGAGGTGTACATCGTTTGCAGAAAGAGCAGAAAGAAGTTCTGAAGAGGAGATGTTAGTATATGCATATGGATGCAGCAAAGGCAGCAGAAAATACTCTGATTGATCGCTAACTGATAGAGAGTTTAGCTTACGCTAACTCAGCGAGAGGCCTAACAGTTGAGCTCGACTTCGAGTGAAAGTCTCGCTGCCCTATATAAAGGATGCTGAAGATCAGAAGAGCAGCAGCAGCGGAAGGTGCTCTGATTGGTTGCCTAATGATCGAGTGTGAAGACTGACTCTGAAAGAGGCTCCAGAGTTGAGCTTGACTTGAGTGGAGCTGTCGCTGCCCTATATAAAGACAAGCCTGCTCCAGCGCAGCTTCAGTCGGATTCTTCATTTCTTGGTAGTCAGTTGTCCAGTGCAGCGCGATGCTTCTCCTTCTCCTCTTCGTCTGTCTGTTGGTAAGTATTACAATAGTTAAGTATGTTAAGCGAAAATGTAAAAGGTATAATTTTAATGTTTATTTAATGTAAATGTAATATGTTTTAAATTTAAATATTATTAATTATTCAATGATCATTTAGCAAATGCAAAGCAAGTCTTCATATGTGCAAATATCAAGGACTTTAGCAGTCCGTATCTGCGTTAAGGGTATTTTTTAGTCAGGCAAGCCCGACTAGCACTTCGACTTCCCCTCTTATAGTTCTATTTTAGTAATTTATAGTTAGGTTTATAATTTGTATAAATTAATTTATTTGTTATTTTATTTTATTTATTAAATTATAAATGTTATATATTTATTTGATTTTTTTTTTATATTTTTAAATCAAACATTATATACATTTAATTTTGTTATTGAATGTATAATATTTAAAGTTATTTATAAAAATAGATGAAAATATTGATAATTTATGTTAAATATTAAAACATAGCATGGAATATATTTTATATTCAATACATATTTATATTCAATTTGATGTTTAGAATATTTTTCAAAACATAATACCAAAAAAATGTTTTTATAGACAATATAACGTTTTAATATTTAAGTGAAATTATTAATATTCAATTAATATAATTTGACATTTACATCTTTTTTTTTATTTTTAGTTATTTATTTATACATATGTATATCAAAACATAATATTATGTTTTGAAATACATATGCATAAATAAATACATAAAATACAATATTTTATATTCAATGTAATGTTTTAATTATTATTTTCATATATTATTAATTAATATGTTTTTTAATATTTATATATATATTTTTAAAAAATATTTTCATATGAACATTAAATAATATATTTGATTTTTGTAATGAGATATATTTGTGATAAAGTCATCATACTTAGTTTTCCTGTAGTATACGCACAATGCGAACAATGTGAACTTGACGCCCACACGCATTAGATGTGCGCGTGTGTGTGTGTGTAAGTGTGCGTGTTTGTGTGTATATGTGCATCTCGTTCCAACTCGTATCCGCTTAAGTAAACAAGTCGTGCGGCACATGGAGCAAAAATTGAGTTGACGCCTGGCAAGCAAACTTAAGCTGTCACCCACACGCCCAGGCCCGAGTGATGTGCGTGTGTGTGTGTGTGTGTGTGTGTGGGTGTGCATGGGTGTGTGTGTGTCTTAGTCTCTCTCTATGTTTGCTTAGTGTTGCCACGCGACAACTTGTTGCACGTCTGATAAAGGAGTCGACATCAAGCAGCGGCAGGTCGTAAGCAAAGCAAGCGAAGCAGGACAGGAAAAGGATATGTGCAACGCAACATCCGGTGAGCAACATCATCATCATCATCACCATCATCATCATCATCATCTCCACCTGCATTCCCGGCCAAAAGAAATTTATATTCAGTTATCCCTTATGATGGATCAATCTCGATTAGTTTAATTAACAAACTTTCATCTCAGAGCCGCACGAACTTGACCAGCTTGGCGCTGCTCTTGCGGAGCAGGACCTTGCCCAGTGGCTGGCCGAATCCCTCGTACTGCTGGTAGACATGGAGGCCGCGCACCACCGTCGCATGCACCACTCCGCTCAGCCGCTGTCCGGCATAGGGCGTGGGCGACTTGTGGGCGGCGAAGAGCTCGTCGCTGGAGACGGTGAAGTCCTCGTCGGGATTCCAGATGCAGAAGTCGGCGTCGTAGCCCTCCGCTATGCGTCCCTTGAAGCGGGACAGGCCGCACAGCTGCGCCGGCTGCCAGCACATCAGGCGGTGCAGCTCGGCCAGGCTGAGTGGTTGCTCCGTCTGCCTGGCACGCGTCCACACCACGGGCAGGCTCAGCTGCAGCGAGCTGATGCCCGGCCAGGCGTTCATGAAGTTGCCACGCCCCCGGCCGTAGGTCAGGCAACGGGCGCCGGGCGTCGCCGACGAGTGATCGCTGGCGATGAGCTGCAGCGTCGACTCCGGCCGACGCAGCGCCGACCACAGCGCTGCCTGATTGGCACGCTCACGTATGGGCGGCCAGGTCTTGAACTCGGTGCCGTAATCCGGCACCTGCTCCGCCCCCAGCGCCAGGTAGTGCGGACACGTCTCGGCGCTCAGCCGCACGCCCGTCTGCTGCCGGCACGCCTCCAGCACGGGCAGCGCCGCGCCGCTGCTCAGATTCATGATGTGATAGCGATGCTGGGGCTGCGCCGCAGCAGCTCGACAGACGAGCTCCACCGCCGACAGCTCCATGCTGGCGGGGCGTGAGCGAAGGAAACTGGCGTAGCACTTGCTGGCGTCTTCGTCGGGCTGCGGCTGGGGCGACTCCGTCGCTGGCAGCTCCGCGTGGAACTGGAAGCAATAAATGTAGATGACAGGGAATTTAATGGAACTCTGATAGGATTTGGGAGTAAATGATATCTAATTGATATGCAATATGGACTAGGTGCTAGTAGAGGCATCCGAGCTAATCTAAGCAATTATCCTATTATATTTATATTATATTACTATTAATTTCTATTATATTTCTATTTCTTTTATAACTTTTATATATTGTTTTTGTGTCCCTCCGCCCGTACATTTGGTTGTGCGTACGTCTGTCCGTACGTTCGGGTGTCCGTCCGTTTCATCCATATGATCCGCTGTTCATCCTCCCCTTTGTTTTCCCCTCTGTCCGACCGACCCTTCATTTAACCAACCACCTGCCTGTCGTATGCTCTTCCGTCCGACCATGTGTTCGGCTGTCCGTATGTTTGTCTGTCCGTATGCTCGTCTGTCCGTGCGTTCCACTGCACGCCCGACCGCCCATACGATCACCCGACTTCGTCTGTTCGTTTGTCCGTACGTTCCTTTATCCGACCGTCTGTATATCTGATCTTCTATCTGTACGCCCGTACGTTCATCTGCCTGTCCGTCAGTCCGTCCATACATTCGTCTGTCTGTATGTTCCGTCCGTTGGCCTGACCGACCTTCGTCTTGCCGTCCCACTGACTGTACGTCTATTTGCACGTCTCCTTATCAGTTTGTTTGTCCGACCGACAGTCCGTCCATGCATTCGTCAGTCTGTCCGACCTTCTGTACGGCTATTCATCCGACAGTATGTTCGTCTGTTCATAAGTTTGTATATCTATCTGTACGTTCGACAGTCTGTCCATGCATACCTTTGTCTATGCGTTCCACCTTCTGTCCATCCGTTCTTCTCTGCATCAGTTCATTTGTCCATCCGTCCGTTCGATATACTAAATATATTCTCTAATTTATAACCTTGTTGCATATCTTGAATGTAAATTTGCAATTAATGATCTATATTTTTATGCAGGTGACATTCCGGCGGAGACGTTGTTGATACTACAAATAGACAAGGATTTATAGTCTACATGCCTCTGTCCGTTCTATCAATCTATCTGTTTATCTATCTATCTATCTATCTATCTTTCTATCCATCTATCTATCGATCTATCTATCTATCTATCTGTTAGCTATCTATCTATCTATCTATTTATTTATCTATCAACCAATCTATCTATCTCTCTATCTATCTATATTCTCTATTTCAATCAATATTTACCGCTATAATTGCATCTGTGGCCTGTTCCTTGTTGAGCTGCTGCAGTGCCTCGCCCAGTTGAGTCTCGTTGATTGCGGCAAATTCCTCGCCCACCGGCTGGGCGCTGGGGCAGAGCGTGCACTGCAGTCCGACGACGCCGGCAGCTAGCTGCGGCACCAGCTGATCCATGTTGCCGGGCACTAGGCCGCCCCAGAAGCCGACATCCACGTAGATCTTGCCACGGGCCGTCGACGCCTTCGCCTTCAGCGTCTGCACGCTCACCGTTGGGGGCGTGGCATTACTGCGGGCGTTGAACTGTAGAAAGGGCGGTGTAGAAAGCGCTAGCAGCGAGCCGCTTGCCACGCGCCCAACGTGGGGCGATTACTACTCACGTGGGTCGATTTATGATGGTCGTGAATCCGCCGGCGGCAGCCGCTTTAGTTGCCGTCACGAATCCCTCCCACTCCGTGCGGCCGCCCGGCTCGTTGATGTGCACGTTCGTGTCAATCAAGCCCGGCATCAGCAGCAGATCCCCGAAATCGTAAACCGCCTCCGATTCTGTATTGTATAGATAGGTGTTTACCTCCTGCTTTGTGCGTAGAACTGTGTGTGGATGCAGAGATATTAGTGGTATATCGATGGAAGTGATATATAATATATAGTATTGTATATAATATATAATTTATATAATATATAATATATATAGAAACTTATTCGTATTCACTAAAGAAATAACAACGGAAGGGACGGAAAGTTTGACGGACGAATAGACAGACTAATGGAAATGTACACGGATGGACTGAAGGAACGAACGGACAGACGAATGAATGGACAAAACGTCGGGCTGACAGATGGGCAATGGACGGACTGACTTACGTAGAGCTATATGGATGATCACTCGGACGGACAGGTAAGCGGACAGAGTTTTGCCGAATACCCATTGCCAATAGAATCTACATAGAAAATTGATTATTCGGAAGTGCAGTAAAATATATATTTGAGTATATATAATGGGTTTTTGAATACAAATTTCTTTTATATACATATGATAAGGCCTAAAACTATTTGATCTTTATCAATTAGCCGTAAGATTATTGTTAAATTCACTTGTCCAAAAGCAGTTCTAATGCAGTCAAATATACATATATTAAATAAGTGCCAAATCTACATATGTATGTACATAGTATATAACTCTCTCTCAAGCTAAACGATTTCTTAAGTAATTTACTGTTCATTGGTTTCCTGATATAAGTATATATACTATATATACATATGTAATATATAGTAACTCTTCATATTATATATATATACATATATAATACATTATTTATTTGTATTAATCTGAAATAAGCATGAACAAAAATTGTCGTGATATAAGTATATATATAATCTTTCTTCATATTAATTATATATTATATATTATTTACTTGATATAAGTATATGTACTATATACATATATAATATATAGTAATTCTTCATATTAATTATATACATATATGATACATTATTTATTTGTATTAATTCGAAATAAGCATGAGCAAAAAAAAAAAAGTGTCGCAGACCTTTTCTCAGTCAGCTAGTTTAATTAGCCAAAGTTGATTTTCGCCTGCTCTGTTCTGGCCCTCCCACGCTCCCACGCGTTGTCTTTCACGCTCTACGCCGCTTTTACCTTTTACCTCTCCCTCTCTCTCTCTCTCTCTCTGTTTTATTTTGGCTGTCAAGAGAAACCGAAAAAAAAGTTGTGCAAAGCCCAACAAGTGCAGCACAAACATCCAGCTGCCTATGGGCCGTGTATATAATGGCTTATAAATAAGCATTCATAATAGTCAAAAGGTTGCGTATCGCGCGAAGCCTTGAGCTTTGCCACTTACCGCGCCGTATGATGCCGCCCGTGTCCACGATGATGCCGCCGCTGAGGGGCGCCTCGTGGCTGCCATCGCCCAGATAAATGCGCTGGCTGAGAAACAGTAAATCCATGCCGCGATCTGCTCTAGCTAAATGTTTGAATACAACTGAAAAGCTGAGAAATAAAAATCAAATACAAATAAAAACAAACTGTAAATTGTTTGAGTTATTTCTGTACGCAACGCTGAGATCGGCAGCTGTCACTCTCTCGCTCTCGCTCTCTCTCTCTCGTTCTCTCTTTGCTACTTACACTGTACCACTTAAGTCACCGTACCCCCTGTTCGTTTTCACAAAACACGCTGTAACTTCGTCAAATTTTTATATAAAAAAAAAGTTTTGATGGTGGTTGATAAAGTGATCTGTTAACTACACAATAGCATTTTAATAATAGTAAAATATGATTTTAGTCTAATATTATAACTAAAAAACTAAAAATATTCACATTTTCGACTCCACAAAAGTCACCGTACTCTTGCTTGCTCTGTGCTGTCTGGCGCCAATGTTCTTTTTAGACCTAACGGGGATTTTCAAAACATGTGTGCAATGTCTTCAAAATTAATACTACTTTGTGTGAACTCTTCGTGTTGGACAAAATTTGCAAATTTCGTCATAAAAATGACCAGTAAAGGGATAACTGTAGAAGAAGGTGGGCGGATCTTGCAGCTCCACACAAAGGAGCAAAAGTCGTATGCAGAGATAGCTAAACTAATGTCTAGAGCCAAGCCAACCATCCAAACAGTAATTGGCCGTTTTAAATACGAGGGACGTATCAAAAATAATACCAGATCTGGCCAACCACCTTCACTTTCCATTCGCGACAAGCGCCAAATAAGGCATTTGGTGGACAAGGATCCATTTTCTTTTGAGGATGTCAATGTAGGTATGTTGGATCATCACTCCGTCAATAAACTCCAAGCTTCCAACGCCAGATGCAGCTATACAACCCCAAACCATAAGACCACCGCCACCGTGCTTTATGGTCTTTTTTGTATTTTTTGGATTAAGAGCATCTCCAGGTCATCTCCACACGCCCGTCCGAGCCAAAAATGTTGAACTTTGACTCATCTGAGAAGATTACCTTTCGCCAAAAGTCAACCGGTTTTTCCACATACGCCTTAGCAAACTCCATACGCTTTTTCCTATTTGTTAAATTTACGTATGGTTTTTTGCGAGGAGTATAAGACCTAAAGTTGTATGATTTTATGGCTTTACGAACGGTTTCCGGGTGTATATCCTTTTGAGAAATGTTACTTATCTCTGATGCAATGTTTACTGCGCTGGAAAATGGATCCTTGTCCACCAAATGCCTTATTTAGCGCTTGTCGCGAATGAAAAGTGAAGGTGGTTGGCCAGATCTGGTATTATTTTTGATACGTCCCTCGTATTTAAAACGGCCAATTACTGTTTGGATGGTTGGCTTGGCTCTAGACATTAGTTTAGCTATCTCTGCATACGACTTTTGCTCCTTTGTGTGGAGCTGCAAGATCCGCCCACCTTCTTCTACAGTTATCTCTTTACTGGCCATTTTTATGACGAAATTTGCAAATTATGTCCAAGACAAGTAATTCACACCAAGTATCATTAATTTTGAATACATTGCACACATGTTTCGAAAATCCTCGTTAGGTCTAAAGAGAACATTGGCGCCAGACAGCGCAGAGCAAGCAAGAGTACGGTGACTTTTGTGGAGTCGAAAATGTGAATATTTTTAGTTTTTTAGTTATAATATTAGACTAAAATCATATTTTACTATTATTAAAATGCTATTGTGTAGTTAATAGATCACTTTATCAACCACCATCAAAACTTTTTTTTTATATAAAAATTTGACGAAGTTACAGCGTGTTTTGTAAAAACGAACAGGGGGTACGGTGACTTAAGTGGTAAAGTGTATTTGCATTTGCAAGCAGCAAATCCAACAACAATTCAATTGCGGCCAAAACTTTACCTAATCAAATCTTAAGTGAGTGTGCATGTGTGTGTGCGTGTGTGTGTGTATAGCTTTTCGACTGCTTTGGCAAAGGCGCAGGCAAGTTTGTCAATGTGGCGCCGCCCAGCGGCAGCTTTTTGCTATTTCGGCAAACTTTGCTTTTTTTTTTGCTTTTGCTTTTTCGGTTCGCCTCATGTACAGCTGAGCTGTAGCTGTACAAATTAAAGGCAAAGACGAAGCGCAGGCAAAGGCGAAACGAAACCGAAAACGAAACCGATTCGTACGAACCGAATACACAAAATACGAATGCTCAAGTGCAAGTGTGTGTGTGTGCGTGTGTGTGCCCGTTTGCCGAATGGCAAAATGAAGTTCCACTTGTTGTTGCTGCTGCTGCCTCTGCCTCTGCCTCGGCTGCCCTCTGGCTCTGCCTCTGCTGCTGCTGCAGACGAATCGACGTTGTCGGCACTGTTGCGTCTCTGCTGGCAGATACACACGCACAGGCGACATGGCCATGTCCTTAACACCAACACCAGCATGCCGCTGAGGCTGCAGCAACAACACGCCCTCTTTTTTGCAGCCCCACCTGTCGGGCGCGTCATCAAACTGAAATTGAAGCGATTTAAGTTGGAGACGCGTCCTTGTCCTCGCCCTTGCTCATCTTGTCCTCGTGCTTGGCCTCGTACATGTACACACACACGCACACGCACACATACACATAGACATACATGTACCCGTCCTCGTTCTTGTCCTCGTCGTCGGCACAGCCACATCGGCATCTGGCGTCGGTTCGCATCGTCCTCAGACGAATCGCTGGCTCGTCTCGCAGTGGCCATCGCTTGGTCGCGTCATTCTCGTTCTCATCGTCGTCGCTGCTGGCCGCACATAACCATAGTTGGCGCTGCCGTGCAACGCATCCAGCGAGTTACCCCGCTTCGAGCAGCTTCGCGACAACCAGTTGAAGTCATTCGACGCACACACCAGATCCTCTCAAGGCATATTCAAATTAAAAAAATAAACAAAAAAAAAATTAAATAAAAAAAACAAAACAAATTTGATTGAAAAACTTAATTAAAAAAAAAGTTTTTTTTTTAAAATAAATTTGAAGAAATTGCACAATTTGCAAATTGACTTTTTTAAGTGTGCGATTCGAGTTTAACGGTTAATCTCGCAGTGAATTGATTCTAACGGTGAGCGCAACATTTTCAAATTGCATTTTTTTTATGCTGTGTTCAAGTCATATATAAAAATATACATCTATGTTGTTTTTTTTTTGTATTTTTTTTATGCCGTTTATGGGCTATAAAAGGCATAACAAAATGCCAAGTGATAAAAAATAAAGCAAAACAAAAACAAAAAAACAAAAACACAAAATAAAAACAAAATTCATAAATGAGAAAAAAAACAAAAATTGGATTTCAGGACATATTTTGTGCGCCAAAGTTATATTTAGATTTATGTATATATTTTTTAATGTTTTTTTTTTATTTTTTATTACAAACGAATTTTGACTGTTGGCGCTTGATGTTTTTATTTTTCAATCTAAATCAAATTGCATGTGAATGTGAATTTGTATATTTAAATATTCGAAAACGAACTTGTTTTCTTCTCTTTCATATGATCTAAATATTTAAGCTGTGCTTATGAACAAGCAAAACATTTCAAAGTTTTTTGGGAGCAACTTAAAGTGGTTCCATTTGAGTGTAGAAAAAACTTAAAAATATGCATTTAAAATTTTTTATAAGATAATGTCGGCTTTTTTTTTTACTAAATACTGATCTAAATATTAAAAGTCTTCTGATGAAATACTCTTCAAGAGTTCCAGTTTCGAACACATTTTATAGCCAGTTTGTAGTATTATAATATATTTTTTAAAAATTTGTTTAAAGAGCTAAAAAAGTGTGTAAAGCTTAGGTTTGAAATATTAAAATTTTAAGTAAATGATATAGAATCGAATTACTAAATCATTTAACTAAAGTTGTATTTTTTTAGCCTACTTTTTTCACACTCTTCTAGCTTCTAGGGTATTTTTTTGTAAAAAACTCCAAAATCGTGAAAGAATCTATTGAAAAACTCGCTTAGTTTAGTTAGAACTAATCCGAATGATACATGTATCTATATAATTATCTACATCTATACCTGTATCTGTATATTCTATCTATATATACAAGACTGATATGTGCACTATAATAATATTTTCATGAAATATGTGCTTATGAAAGATACAATCTCTCGAGCCACATTTAAAATGAAAGTATTTTTATGTTTTTTTTAGATGATTGTTAAATCAAGGAAGCAAGATTCTAACTTCACTATGTCGCAGATATTGAATAATTATGTAAAAATTGAATAAATTAGTCTTCGTAGTATTTCCGCTTCTATTGTGTTTACCAGATCTGATTTTCGACTTTTGCCTGTTCTCTGATTTCAGGAGTATTAGGATTAATCGCCTCTACTTAGCTCTTTATTGAAACTAAAAAGAAATCGAATCGAATAATTGTATAACTTCTATAATCTATAATCACTCAAAGATTTCTATATTGAGTATCAAAATTAAATTAGATTAATTTAATTGATTTATTCTATGTGAGTCTAAAAATTTTTCAGTCCAACTGTTTTATGTTTAACCATAACTGAAGCAACATTTTTTTTTCTAACTTCCCTAAAAAAATGTATGTCAATAATATATTAAAATATTTTATAACAAAATATGAAAATACTAAAAAAATAAATAAATATTATATAATTAAAAAAAAAAATTAAAAATATGTATAAAACTAAAAATAAAAAGTAATTACAAGTAAAATCAAAAACAAACTTAAAAAATATGAACAAAAATACCTAAATATAAAATATAAATACTTCAAAAATAAAATATAAATTAAAAATACCAAATATAATGATCAAAATTAACATTAATTAAATACCATAAATAAAATTATTAAAAAAAATAAATAAATAATAAAGTATGAAATTTAAATATTTTAGTATAAATATATAAATACAAAATAAAAACTGAAAATAAAAATTAAAAAAAAAAATTAAATACTAAAAAAATAAATGTACAAAAAATGTGATTCAACTACATAAAAAAATTACTACAAAAAATTATAAGAAAAAATAATAAATACTTAAAAAAAACATTTAAAATACTAAAAAAACTGAAGAATAGAATATAAATACTTCAAAATAAAATATATAAATACAAAATAAACAATAAATGCAACTGTACAAAATACTAAAATAAAATACTAAAAAATAAATGAATAAAAATACTAAAAAAATGCAAAAAATATACTTGAAAATAAATACAAAAATAAACTAAAGTTATATGCGTATAAAAATACTAAAAAATAAAATGTAAATACAGTTATATGTGTTTACAAAATACTAAATAATAAAATATAAATACAAAATAAATACTTCAAACATAATTGTCAATGATTAATTATATTTTCTGTGTATTCATTCATTCATATATATTTTTTATAACAATTGCTAAAAGGGAAAAAATAAATTGTATTTCTCTGCTTATTTCAATGATGTCAACACTCACATATCATAGAAAATTCCGATAAGCCGCACTTAAGACAGATAAAATAACCTTAAGGTAGCTCAAGCTAACCAGAACTTGAGCTGGCTATATTTAGCTTGGCTTTAGCTGGTTATCTCTGTTTGGCTATTTGAGGAAGTCTTATGACTGCTGCATCATCAGCTTAGCTCGCTTACGAAGACCCGAAGCATTCTATGATTCAAGTTTTTATGTGTTGCGAAACTTTTCGTTGAAATCGGAGAGTTTGTGGCGAGGTCCTAAATTGGTCCCAAATTAAGTGAAATTATAAAACTTGATTTCCAATCAATCAAATTTGGCCCATTCCCAAATTGATCCATTAATTGCCAGCTATAAAATGTTGGCAATTTTTTTTTTCGTATACCCTGAGCCCATTGAAAATGGGAAATCAGGGTATAATGCTTTTGTTAAACTGTATGTAACAGGCAGAAGGAGGCGTGTGAGACCCCACAAACTATATACATATATTCTTGATCAGGGCGACGAGCTGAGTCGATTTAGCCCTGTCCGTCTGTCTGTCCGTCCGTCCGTCCGTCTGTCCGTCTGTCCGTCTGTCCGTCCGTCTTGAACGCGTCGATTGAAGCATCTAGGCAAGCTAGAGACTTGAATTTTTTTTGTTGTGTCCGTGTATAGCACGCTCAGGTCAAGTTTACTTCGTATGAACGATAATTATTTTTGCTGTAATGTTATCGATTTGAACGCTTATCGAAAATATGTTTTTAAGGCGTAGTTTGTACATCGTTTGAGCTAGAGACTTCAAATTTGCTGTGTAGTTGCGTGTAATGAATGCGGAGATTACGCTATCTTTAGATTTTGGATGCCACGCCCCATTCGCCCCCAATAGCCCCTTATTTGTAAAAAGCGCAAATCAAATACTAGAAACTTGTGCTTTGGCAAATACACATATATGAATGCCATTAATAAGTTGTAAAAGTTTGATGAAGTTAGTCCATCGCTAAGAAAAGTTATTGAACAATTAAGTTCCCACATTGCAGTCCAAGCGCAGTCGCTGCGTTAACTGCGCAGAGCGCGTGCTTAGGCATGCGTGCATATGTGTGTGTATGTGTTGTTTGTATGTATGATTTGATATTTGGCGCTTCACAGGGCTCAGGGTATCTCCTAGTCGAGCAGTCTCGACTAGAGCACTCTTACTTGTTGTGGCTGTTTTTGTTGGGGTTGGTCAAATACGGAACACTTTGAACTAATTGTCAACAGTTCTGGCCCAGTTAAGAGGGAGAGTGAGGCAGAATTGCAATAAAAAGCTAAAAATAGCGTGAATTTTTTGCTCGCCAAACTGAAATTTGTTCAAAATCAATTTCTGTAGTTTTTGTACAATTTTTTTTAATAATTTTTTTTTCTTTTGATTTTGCTGTTGGCCCGGCTTAAAGGCTTACAGCATTATTTGTAGATTGGTTATGGAATCGCGAATTAATTGTTTGCCATCCAAGCGCGCGCTGCAGTTACAAATCGAAACTTATTGCCTTCGGCTCGACGGCAGCCACAATAAATGACATTTTATTGCACTTGGCCGAAAACGTGTGTGTGTGTGTGTGTGTGTGCGTGGGAGTATAAAAGTTGTCGAAAGTGATTTATAAACGATTTAATGCGTTGCTGCTTCAGCTGCCTTTGCTGCTCTTGCTGCTGCTGCTGTCGTTTTCATTGATGCTGCTGTTGCTTGTGGCAGCTGTTGCAGTTGCTGCTCTTTTTTTTTGCCATAAAATTAATTGTCTGTTAAACATTTTGCAACATTTCGCAACGAACCAGAGGCCAATTGGCCAGTGGTAAACAAAAAACTTGTGCAAAAATATAAAAAAGAAAAAAAAACAGACAAGAAAAAAATATGCAAAAAATGAAAGCTTGAAGCAGAAAGTCAGTAATAAAGAAAATAAAAGCAGCGTAAAGTAATATAAATAAAATAAAAAAAAGGGCAGTTGGGAAGTGGGCGGGGCATCCCCTGTTCGCACTCGCACTCGCAAGGAAGCCAAAGTGTCAAGTAAGCAAACATTTAATTTTGATTTATTATTAATTTTCACGCAGCACGCACACAAATAGACCAGACCCCAAAAAGCGAGCTGCACGCCCCATGGCCACGCCCACGGCCTACAGACTCCAGTCTCGAGTCTCGTTTGAAACCATAATAGCTTAATGTTTATTTTGTTTTTGTTTGCCTTTGGTTTGTTTGTGTTTTAAATTTTCAGCTTTTTCTTTTTTTTGTTTCTTTTTTTTTTTGGCTCTTTTTATTTTGATTGCGAAAGCGGAAATAGAAATAGTCGGGGGCTTATAAACCTTTAGCGGGCTGGGACGAAAATATTGTAATTACTATTTTCCATTAGTTGAGAATTTGGTGGCCCAACAGCAACAGCAACAGCAACAGCAACAACAGTTAGACAGCAGAAGCAACAAAAAGAAAACAAAAACAAAAACAAAAACGTTTCACACACGCGCCAGCAAAGAGACAAAAACTGTAGCATACAAAAAGGGGCAGAAATAACAGAAAAAAAAGTATAGCAAAAGTAAGAGTACTTCAGGTGGGGAGTGCTCGACTAGCAGCTATCCTCACTCACAACAAAACAAAGCGTAATTTTCCATTGTCTTTATGCTAATGAGACGCTCTGATTCGGTCCTGTTTAGCCTGAAAGGTAAAGCAGGGAAAGGCCTCTAAAGTTGGGTATTCGGGCGATTCATTTACCAAATTTGCTGGCTCTAGTCGTAGATGGTCCGAGATTGACGTATTCGGAGAGTTTGAAATTGACTAGCTAAGATAAAGTTCCAGTAAAAGCCATACTCATATATATTTTAGCTCTAGATATGCTCCAAAACTAAAAAAAATTTGATATGATATTTATGATATTTATGTTGATTTCATCATATCATCATATATATCCTTAATTACAATACTCTCTCTCTCTCTAAACAAACTCAATCTCAACAATTATCATTAAGCTGTTGAGATTGAGTTTGTTTGGAGAGAGAGATGTCGTATTACACTTGGCTGGCTTTTTTTTTTTTGATATGGTTTTAAATAGATTTCATAAAAATATATCGATATTTTAATGGAAACATACTTTTAATTTAATTTTAACAGATTGCAAATAGAAATATATATTACAAATAAAATTGTGTTTTTCATCTGAAATAGAAAATCATTTGTTCCTAATACTATCAATATAGGCCTGCTCAGTAAGGCCGGTCTAAATCGATTAGTGAGCCCCGCCTTCTTCTGTCGAACTCTACTTGGCTAGCCACTTTTGCTTTATATGATTTTAAATGAATTTCATCAAAATATATCGATTATTTAATAAAAACTTAATTTGCATCTGAAATAGGAAATCACTTGCTCTTAAAACATTCGAGATTAAGCCGTTCAATGAAAGAGAGGCAGAGAGGCAGAGAGAGAGAGAGAGAGAGAGAGAGAGAGAGAGAGAGAGAGAGAGAGAGAGAGAGAGAGAGAGAGAGAGAGAGAGAGAGAGAGAGTGAGAGTGAGAGTGAATGACAGAGGGGATAGAGAAAGAGAGGGAGAAGTCAAAATCAACTGTCGAGCCACTCCTTCTTCTGTAGATTTTGGGAATGCACCATTTACTCGCTGTAAGTCTTTCGTATCGATTTTAATCGATTTAAATCAGTGTCACTAACAATTATCGATAAGCTAACAGACAGTTACTATTCAACTTAGCTGTCAATCCGCTAGCTCTTCAGATTGAGGCGTTTGATCCGTTCGCATGAAATCGATTTAAATCGATTTCATTTTCATTTCTCGATAATCTAATTGAAATCGACTTAGCTTAGCAGCCCGTCGACCTGTCGAGCCACAGCCTCCCGCTGCTGGCAAAAATAGATCTCAGATATAAACCATATACCCAAAATTTTTCATTTACTATGTGGGTTCAGGGTATACGAAATAAAATGAAAGTGGCGCAAAGTTGTGCAAAAACGTGCGTTTATTTGCGTAAAAACTTGCTACGCTTCACTTCGGCTAAGGCCCCCACTGCCTCCCTCTCTGTCCCACGCAGTCGTCTGCTGCCTTTGCTGCTGCTCCCCGCTCTCCGCTCCCCATCTTTTTATTGCCCCTTGCTCCCTCTGCCTTTTGGTGTTCGCATTCTGTACGATTTTTTGTGTGCCATAGATAACGGGACGCGTTCGGGTGCGATACTTGAGCTGTTCGGGCCGCGCTTCCTCCGGCATCATGTTCTCCCCATATTTCTCTCTCTCTCTCTCTCTCTCGCGCTCTCTTTTTGGCGTATGTGTGTACGTTTGTTGGCTTAAATTTTGGTTGCTAGAAAAAAGTTTTAATCCCGCTTTTGTATCTCTCTCAGGCGGACAGCTGTGGAGACTCGCCCAACAAGTTTCGCCTCCTGCCTGGCTGCCTTTTATCGCTGCTGCCGCTGCTGCTGCTGCTATTTTTTTTTTTTTTTTTTTTGTTATTTAATGTTTATTTTTGTTATCGTCATTGTCGTCTTTGTCTTTGTCTTTGTCGTTGTCGTTGGTGCTGTCGTTGCTCTTGTCTTCCTCTTTGTCTTCGGCATTTCTTTTAATGATGTTCGCAGTCTAGATCCAAGGCTTTAATTGTATTGATTAAATGCCAAATTGTGCTGCGTAACAGAAATAAAAAATAGCACAAAAAAAGTAAAATAAAAATAAAATAAAAATAAATATAACAACGGACTCGAGCACAAACAAAATGAAAGCAGAAGCCAACATTTAATTGTTATTAAACAAGCGCACAATAATTACTATGATTAAAAACGAAATGCCACGAACGGGCATTCACAATAATTAGCCCGATGGACGCTCAGGTGTTTAATTAAAACTAATAGAAACGACCAGGGACAGCAGCGAAAGGCCGAGCAGCACAAGATGCCGAACACAACGAAGACTGCGAAAGGTGCCGAAGACAACGAGAGGCGCCGAAGGCACTAAAGACACCGAAGCGCAGTCAATTCCAACGTGTAGCAATTAACAGCTCTGACATTAAAGCCAAGGCAACAGCGGCAGACGCTACTGCGACAATTAATATCGATGTCATTGCAGCAGTAACAGCAGAAGTAGCAGTAGAAATGACAGTAGAAGTTGTAGTAGTAGTAGTATTATTAGTAGTAGTGGTATTATTAGTAGTAGTAAAAGTAGTAGCAGCAGGAGAAGTAGCAGTGGAAGTAGTAGTAGTAGTAGGAGTTGCAGTAGTAGTAGTAATAGTTGTAGTAGTAGCAGAAGTAGTAGTTGTAGTAGTAGTAGTAGTTGTAGTAGTAGTAGTAGTTGTAGTAGTAGTAGTAGTTGTAGTAGTAGGAGAAGTAGTTTTAGTAGTAGTAGTAGTAGTAGGAGAAGTAGTTTTAGTAGTAGTAGAAGTATTAGTAGTAGCAGTAAAAGTAATGGCAAGAAGTATTAGTAGTAGTTGTTGTATTAGTAGCAGAAGAATAATTATTAGTAGTGGTAAAAGTAGTAGCAGCAGGAGAAGTAGCAGTGGAAGTACTAGTAGTAGTAGTAGTAGTAGTAGTAGTAGTAGCAAGAAGCAGTAATAGTAGCAAGAAGCAGTAATAGTAGTAGCAAGAAGCAGTAGTTGTAGTAATAGTTGTAGTAGTAGGAGAAGTAGTAGTAGTAGTAGTTTTAGTAGTAGCAACAGGAGGAGTAGCAGTGGAAGTAGTAGTAGTAGTAGTAGTAGTAGCAGCAGGAGAACTAGCAGTAGAAGTAGTAGTAATAGCAAGAAAATGTATTAGTAGTAGTAGTAGAAGTGTTAGAAGTAGCAGTAAAAGTAGTAGTAGTAGTAGTAGCAAGAAAATGTAGCAGTAGTACTAGTCCAAGTATTAGTAGTAGCAGTAGAAGTAGCAGTAGAAATAACAATAGAAATATCAATATCAGATACAGCCTGAGATACAGAGATACAATCTGATATAAATAGATACAGTCAGATATATACACAGATATAGATATATGTAGATACAGATACAGATACACTTTGAGATACAGATTAAGTGTAAAATATAGGTACAGATATAGTATGAGATATAGATACAGTTTCAAAGATAGATTTAGTATGAGATGCAGGTACAGCTTGATATAATATGAGATAGAGATACAGATGCAAATACAGATGCTATGTAGATACTTTGAGATGCAGATACAGTCTAAGATACTGACTGATATTGTCGATACTATATCTACTGTTGCAGGTAAAGATACAGGTTGAGATACAGATGTAGATAATTGAGATTTTTAGATACAGTTTTTGTTATTTCGTGCTGTAGAGAAAGATACAGATACTAAAATTGATACAGTCTGAGATGAGATACAGATACAGATACAGTTGAACATACAGATACAGCAAGCCAGGCAAACAGATGTCATTGCTTCAGTCTGGCCAGGTATATAAATATATATACATATATATAAATATCAGGTCAAAGACATTGGACACTTCGTAATGATGGCAAGGCGACAGACGCAACTTACACAATCAGAAAAACATCAGACTTTTAGTTGCGAGTTCGTAAAGTGTGGCAGCTGCTGCTTGGGCGTTCGCTCTGGTCTCCGCTCTCGGTTGCTGCTTTCCGCCGTACGCAATCACCCGCCATGGGTACGCACTGAGAGTTAGCCGTGCACTGTATATTTGCCAGCGGGAATTGATTTACGCAACTGTGCGATAACTCGCAGGCATTAGCACACACTGAGAGACGGTAGAAAATAGAAATCTGAGTTATGAAATGAGAAAAAAGAATTGTTAGACTTTCATTAAAAAAAAAAATAAATTTTAATTATAGAAAGATTCATTCTGTGAAGGAACTTTAAATACTGAAATCAAAGGTATTTAGGTTAAGCACAATATTTAGGATAATATATATCTTTTTTGGTCAAAATTAGTTACTATTAATAATTTTAAAATACTTTCTAATAGACTATAATATTGTAGTTGGCCTCTATTATATCATTTATCTTTATCCTAGAAACCCTGTAGTATGACGAGAATTTGTTGTGATAGGAATATATTCAAATTCGGATTAAGATTTCGATTCGAATTCAGATTTGGAATCAGAATCGAACTTGGGCTTAGATTGGGATTCGGTTTCACATTTTGACTTAGATTCCGATTGAAGTTTATATTCGGATTCGGAATCAGCTATCGATTTTTATTCAGATTCGGACATTCGGAGTTAGATTCGGGTTCAGATTCGGACTCAGCTATGGATTTTGGTTTGGATTTAGAGTGGGACTTAGTTATGGGTTCTGGTTCAGATTCAGATTAAGCTTCGGATTCAGATTTCCATTCAGATTCAGATTCCGACTCAGATTCGGAGTCATTTTCGGGCTCAGTTTTTTATTTTGGTTCGGATTCAGATTCAGGTTAAGTGTCGGATTTAGTTTCAGAATCAAACTCAAATTCAGATTCTGATTAAAATTCGGATTCAGATTTCATACAAATTCAGTTATGGCTTCTGATTCAGATTAGGTTTCGGATTTAGTTTCAGAATGTAACTCAAATTCGTATTCATATTGCAATTCAGATTAATATTCAAAACAGGCTCGAAGTCAGATTCAGAATCAGATTCGGATTCGTATTCAGACTCGGTATTCATATTCCATATTCATTTTAAAGCTGAAATTCAGATTCAGCCCTGGACTCTGATTCGGATTACTTAAATCCATCAAGCTCTGCCGTTTGCGTTGAAGCCTTTCCAAATTTGTAAATTCCATTTAAAATTCCAACTAATGCAAAACAAATTCGCTTTGCACTTAAGCCTTTTATACACATAAAATCTTTTATCTTATTAAACTATTACTCGAGCTTAAATATTGTACTTAAACTCGGGCTAGCAATGAGTATAAGATGTCGGTTCTTTTGCAACTTTTCAACTTTAGCATGCGACGCGCGCTGGCTCATTCTCTTAGGGTCGGTACTTTCAGATTTTCAGCTCATGAGCAATACAAATTTTAAGTCTATGTGTGGGTGTGTGGTGGGTGAGTGGTGTGTGAGTGGTGGGTGAGTGGTGTGTGAGTGGTGGGTGGTGCGGCACCTCATCGAATCGTTTCGGCTTACGCCCGCCCACGCTCTTGCCCCCAGGCAACGGATGGCATTTTAATCAAGCTGGCAACTTGTGGCAGCAACAACAACTACACTTAATTCTCACCTGACTGAATGCAACATGCAACTCCTCGCAGCCGGCCATTGGAAGTGCATAAATCTTGGGGCATGGGATTGCAGTTGCCGGTGCAAGTGCCAGTGCCGCTGCCGCCACCACTGCGATTGCCGCAACCATTGCCATTGTCATAGACATGGCCACAGCCAGCAGCAACACTAAGCTGACACAAAATCTCATTACGTTAGGTAGCGTCACATGAGGCGTGTGCTACGTGTGCCAACAGGGCTGCTCCCTCTCACTCTCCCCTATCTCCCTCTCCCTCTCTCTGTCGACAGTTGACAGCTGACAGTGTCTATCGATGGCCTGCACTTTAATATTGCCATTGTCAAAAAATTCTTTTGGCAACTTGTTTTGCATGCATCTTTTCAGCTTTACAATGGAGTTAATCCGTTGCATCTATATCTACCTCTACCTCTACCTCTCTCATTTTCCATCTTATTTCAATGCCAGAAATCAAATATTCTCTGCTATTCCATCTGTCTGCTTGCGTATCTGGCATACATATCGATTTCCTCTCATTTATGGTTCAATCTCTTAAATAACAAAGAAATTTTAGTTCTCATTTTTTTGTCATACTCATTAATGAGGTGAGAAGGGTATATTGGTTTTGTGTCAGTCTGACTAGAGACATGTTTGGGTTTCATTAGAAATAGTTATTCTGTTATTTAAAGTAGCTGAAGACTTGAATTTGGAATTGATGTGTAGTACTTAAGTCTTATAAAGCGTTAGATTAGATTAGATCTTACCAGAGTTTATTCAGTTGAACTCTACAAATTCCAAGAGTGGAAGTTTAGTTGTGACTTGAATCGTTGACAAGACAATATATTTTTTTATATATTGTATATATTTTATTTCATTATCATTTTATATTATTGTTTGAAAAATAAATATTTATTTTATATTATTTTTATATCAACTATTTATTATTTTTTTTTTATGATTTATTAAATATTATTTAGATTTATTCCTTCATAAAACTATTATTATATCGCACTTTAATATTTTATATATAAACAACAATTTTTTTTTCTTAATTTTCTGTCTGATAATTATTTTAATATTGTTTACGTATTTTTTATAATTGCTTTATTTTTTATTTATTATTTTTCTTTCAATTATTACAAAAAAATTTAATAAATAAAATAAATTTATAATTTAATTTATTTTTTTATAATATTTTTTTAATATTTTATACATATTATTTTTACAAACATTTTCAACCTAATTTAAATACTTAATTTATATTATTATCTCAATTATTTTTTATTTTGTCGTTGTATTTTTTAATATATTTTTTTATTTGACAGTTATTTTTAAATCATTTTAAGTTTTCTTTTTCATTTCATTATAATTTTTTAATTATTTCAATTTATTATTATGTTAATTTAAATATAATAAATTTAAATTTTAAATTTAATTTAATTTTCATTTTTTGTAATATATTTTATGTAGTTATATAATTCATTTAATATATATTTATTTTTGATTTTCTTTAAGTTTATTATTATATCAATTTCAATTAATTTTTATTTTTATGTTATTTTAATTAATATTGTATATTTCAATTTTTTTTTATATTTTAATTAATTATTGTTATTTGTATTATTTGAAAATAATATTTTAATATATATTTGTGTATTATTATTTCAATTTAGTATTTTTCACATTAAATAATGTATCATAGTAATTACAATTTTCGAATTTGTTTTTATTATAATTTTTAAAATTATTTATTATCGTTTTTATTTATTTTATGACTATTACTTCGATAGTACAATAGTATTTTCAAATATTTTATTATTTTTGTTATTTCAATAAAATATTTTCTAAATTCATTATTATTATAGTAATCATAGAAATTACTGATGCAATGCATATCTAAACATTTTCCTACTTTCACTTTAAAATACTTAGTTATTTTAGTAAACAGTGGAAGTATTTCTAAATTTCTGCGCTCAAATAGAAGCGAATCAAAGCGAGAGCTGCGAGCGCTGTCTGCTGCTGCTGCTGTTGATGCTGTTGCTGCTGCTTTGTTATTTATTTTATTGTTATTATTACTTGTTGTTTTTTTGTTGTTGCTTTAATTCCGTTTGCGTGGCGCTTAGACGCTGCTGCCCTTAAGCCAATAAGCTCATATTAAACTTAAGCGAGCATACTCACTCGGCTGAGCAGTAACTGCGCTAAAGGGGCAATTCGAGTCGGAGTCGTGGGGTCAGAGTGGGCGAGTGACAGAGAGAGGGAGAGAGAGGGAGGGAGTGAGAGGGGCAGGAATTGTTCGGTTTTTGTGGTATGGTGGGTCCGCTCATTGGCTTTCCCCATCCGAGTTGTCTCTGGCTGGCGCTGGGAATTTGCTAAATTACGGGCGATTTATTAAGCTGTCGGTCTTATTCTTGTTGTTGCGGGCTATTAACTCGCCGGAATTGCACGTAAAGAGCACTGCGGCGGGGCGTGGCAGCCAGCCCTAATAGACAAATACAAACACAATGCAATTATTTGTTTTGGCACCCAATGCCCAGCCCAATGCCAGGCAACAAACAAAAACCAAAGAAACGAAACGAAACGGAACGAAAGAAACAGAAAGAAACAAGTGAGAGTGCTCTAGTCGAGACTGTTCGAATAGGAGATACCCTGAACCCTTCGTTGTTATTACTCGCAACTACACGGCAAATTTGAAATCTATAACTTAAACATAAAAAACCAATTCAAATTATCGATAAATACCGATAAAAATGAAATGGAATGAGTTATCGAAAAAATTAAAAAAATCGTTTAGAGTATGGTAAGCACGAGTATTCATGTAAAGTTCGAAGTCACTAGCTTTCGTACTTTCGAAGATCTTAGCGTTCACACGGACAGATGGACAGAGTTATATCGATTCGTCTTGTCGCGCTGATCAAGAATATATATACTTTCTGGTGTGTGGAACGCCTTCTCCAGCCCCTGTTACATACATATTCACAAAACCATCATACCCTGATTTCCCATTTGCAATGGATTCAGGGTATAAAAAAAGAAAATGAATTGTGGGCGTGGAAGCGGCGAATCAGGTTTATGCTTTATGCAATTAAAACTTGAGTGAAAATTAAGAAATTAATTAATTATATTTATCGATAACGAACGAACGCAGCGACGTTGCCAACGCAATGAAAGTTGATTTTTCTCATTATCGAGTTCATCAGTGGCACGTGCACATAATAATAGTCTCTCCATTTGCTCCAAAGGAATTCAAAGAAAATTCAATTCAATTTACTTTCGCCAACTGGACAAAGCTAACGGCAATGGCAACGGCAACGGCTGCAGGTGCCACCGGGGCATATTCTAATTTCAATTTCATTTCGATTACCTTGATAAATTATGCTTATATATTATATATAGGAAATATTTTCTTTTGATTTCTTGAATGCCTCAATCGGAACTATTACAAAAATAAATCATATTTTTCAGCATTTTCTTTCTTTTAAATTATAATTGAAAATTTCTCATTAAAATATTTTTTTATGACTTGAGGAACTTCGATTGCTAGAAAAACTATTTAATAATATAATCAGATTTATTTATTTATTTTTTCTCGTGACATTAAGAAAAGTCTGAAGAACTTCTAGGAACTAGCGTGTCTAAGTTTGACGTGCATGATTAAGTTGGGAAAAGTTTGTGGTTTACGTCAAGCTTCGTCAAGATTTGGAATAGAAAAGTTGGAAGTTTCGTTAGGATTGCATAAATCATAGGAAAGCTTTGAAACTTCAATTGATCTCAGTTTAGTTGGAGTGTGAGTTAACATTTATTTGCTGAACTTTAATTATATTTATATACTATCTAATATTTATATGGACATTTTTATTTATTTATGCAAAGCTCATTTAAGATATTGGAAAGAATTAAAAAACAAATATTTTATTGTATTATTTTTCAAACTGAGAGACTTTGGGAATTTCACAATAAATAGAATACGCATTGAGTATACTATATGTATATTAAAATTCAGAACACCTCTTCACCTAGATCCCATGTTCTTCCATTGTACATTGGGTCTTTTGGCCCTTAAGTCTGGGCCAAAATGAAAACTTCGATGAAAGCAATTGGGCAAATGGATGTTTGAATCAGATAAAGAATATACCAAACATTTATAATTCTATGAAAGTCGAGGGTGATAAATGCTTTCCAAGTTTACAAAATAAAATTCTTAGAATCATTTAATTCAATTTTCTGAAAAACTATTGCAATAAAAGTTCTTAAAATTCAAATTTAATATATATATAAATGAAATACGATATAAGTATATGTAAAATTTTTGCGTGCTACGAATAAATATCGATATCTGGAGGAGGTTGGGCTTGTTGCTGGCCACAGACGGCGTACAATGAAAAATAATTTTAATTCTTTTTTGTTTTCTGTTTTTTTTTTTTTTATTTTTTCATGGCCTCAATAAAGTGGGATTCGTGAAATGGAATTAACAATTAACTATAAAATATATGTGTGTATATGTATAATTGAAATGTGATACATGTAAAATATGTGCGCCGTTTCATACTGATATATCGATATCTAGAGCAGGTTGGGCTTACGGCTGGCCACAGACGGCGTTCAATGAATAACAATTTACATCTTTTTTTTGTGATTCGCCTCAGTAAAGTTAAGCAAAAATCAATTCAATAATTGAATGAATCTATATACATACATATATATTTATATGTATATATGTATGTATGTATACTGCAGGTAACTCAAAGCCCCACAGCTCCATCTGTAGCACGCTTACACGCTTAAGTCTTGCGACTATAATTTAAATGAGCTTACTAGTAGTTCAACCAATATTTTTATCGCCTCCAAGTAACTGAAGGTCCGCAATTCAATTGCTCGGCCAAGTCCTTTTGTGGTTACACGGACTTCGCATTAATAGATAAGAATTTCTTACACAATTTGCGGAGCTAAGGCGTTAAAGAGGCGCCGCAATCGCTATGGGGCAAACACATACATTAAATACATAAACACATAAACATATATATAAGTGTATATATAGAGGTGTCTGTAGGTGTACACACACACACACGCACAGCTGGAAGCCAGGAGACGCCATTATTGGCAACGTAGTTGTCGACTTGTTGCGTCTTTCCTTTCTCATTTTTTTCGTCTCTTTTGCTTTTGCCTTTGCCTTTGCCTTTGCTGGCAGACGCCGCGACGCCGTCGTGCACTTAGAGAAAATTCCGCACGCTGTTGATATTGTCACATTCACACATTCATAAATGCTAATAAAGCCAGTTGGGGCAGCTGCCGCTCAGCTGCCCATCTGGACGCCTTAAGAGGCGCGTTTAATTAAGCACTTTCACATGCAGCGTGCAGCAAGCAGCATGCAGCGGCAGCATGTCTCAGCTGCGTTGCTGTCTGCCTGTCTGCCTGTTGCGCATTTACAGTTACAGTCAATGCCAGCCAATGGGGCTGTGTGTTCAAGGGCAGGTAGGCTGGCTGTTTGGCTGCCTGCCTGCCTGGGCTGAAGGGTAACATTCCCAAATGTCGCCTTCTTTCTTTCCTTCTCCTTCTGCTTTTTTTATAATAAGCCAGGTAGAAGAAAGCTCTAGTTGGAAGTGCTCGACTAGTAAACACCCTGAACCCCGTTCAATCTGCGCTTTTAGTTTACTGCAAGGGCGTCATCTATCAAATACAAGACTAAAGAAGCAGCTGGAAATGCAAACTCAATGTAAACACCAATCAATCGCAATTGTGATTCTTAGAATATGCTGAAATGTAGAATATGCCGAAATGGATGTACATATGTATGTGTGCATAGGAAAACTGTTTTACGCTGCTTTACGCTGTTTGATGCGAATGTGTGATACTTGGTCAAACAATTTGATTAATAAATTGAGATAAATTGTTGTTAGCATATGATTCTATTGAATCTTTTACATTTTATAAAAATGCCAACTTATTTGCAACTGACTTTCAAAAGAGAGCTTGATAAAATTTGGTGCCGTTATCCAAAATATAACAAAAATCAAAATTATATAAAATTTTACATTCAAAATTTGGAATGGTTTGAGTTTAATCCTGTTTTGTATAATTAATGTCAATAACATTTGCTTCAGATGGCAAATAGAAATATAAATTAAAAATGAAAGAGAAGAGAAATTTGGAGGCCCTAGCTATAAAGATGTAAGAGAGATAATTTGAATGCTTATTTTCAATAAGCTTTAAAATCAATAACATTGAAATAAAAATAGTTATCGAATTTTTGAAACAAGCTTGATCAGAGCGTGCTACAAACGGACCTATAAAAAAGTCCTAAAGTCTCTAGCTCTCATAGTTTCTAAGATCTACTTGTTCGAACCTACTGATGGACTGACAGACAGACGAATAGGACTAAATGGACTTTGCGCGTCGCTTTTATCAAGAAAATATATATAATTTATGGGGTCTGCCACGTCTCTTTCTGTCTGTTACATGCATTTACCAATACCATTATATTCCGATTTCCCAATTTTAAAGGTAAATAAAGAGAAATATATATTAAGGGAAATTCTTTTGAATGTCTGTCTAGTTTTCCAACTGATGTCTATCCAATCGCCTCATCGAGTTTGCTGCTGTGGCAACAATTTGGAAAATAGGCGCGTTTAATTAAGCACTTTCACATGCAGCATGCAGCATGCCGCATGCAGCTTCAACACATGCAATTAAGGACATGGCTGAGATGGTTTTATATGCCGCATAAAACGCGCCAAAGCCAACTAAAGAAATTGCGCCTCGGCCGACGCGTCGGTCGCTGTAAGCCAGGCGTTTAAATTAAGCTCAAATTTGACAGCTATTTGACAGCCGAACAGGCCGGAACGGAACGGCACGGACTGGACCGGGCTAGCCTGGGGGATGGACGGGAGGGGGTTGGCAAAGTTGGCTTGTGGCTGCAGTTCTGAGGTTAGCCAAGCCAGCGACGAGCAATAAGCCAGAGCCAGTCCTGGCCAAAGTTGCCAGCCTTGGCTAACAAAATGCGAAGGTCAAAAGTTGGCATCAACTTCAAATTGTCTGGCTGTTTGGATAAATTATTTAAAATTGGCATTGGCGAACAAAGGGGAATCGAATGAAACATTATCTATAAGTATATAGGGATATATGTATGTATGTATGTATGTATATGTATATATATCTATATAGCTCGCACTTTAACTCATTTCAATGTGGAGTGCTTTAATTATGTTTATCATTTGCCTAAAGCATTCGCTCTCTCTCTTTCTCTCTCTCTGTCTCTGTCTCTGTCTCTGTCTCTGTCTCACTCCATTACCATCTTTCGATGACATTTAGCAAGCGAAAAGCTCTTTAGCTTAGCACAAATATTAAATGGAACAATGCTGGCGGTAAGAGTGGGGGGTTGGGGGCGTGGAACTGGGGGAGGTCTGGTCCATACTCTTGGCCAAATGTCAAATTTAAGTGGTTTTGTTACAACTAAATTTATTTTCAAATCCAACAAGGGCTTTTTGCAATTGTCAAGGCACAGCATGGCCGGGGCGGGGTGGGGGCGGGGGCGTGGCAGGGCAGGGCAGGGCTAACGACACAGAGCATTTATCGATTCGAGCATGGTCATGTGGTTAATTCAATTCAATGCTGCTCGCACAATTTAACACGAATTGTTCGCTGTCATATTTGCGGATTATATAACAATCAAATAATTTTAGTAACTCGCTCGCCCACAGCCCCCCGCTAACTATAAGAAAAAGGCAAGCAACAAATGTATAATTCTATATATATATATATATAGCAGCTGTCAATTGCAGTTCGAGATTCCAAGTGCCTTGCCCTCGCTCACTCTCTGTGTCTCCCTTACTCCCACCTCACTCCTGCCTCACACTCTCTCCCTGCCGTCTCTTTCTCGCGCGTAATTTTTGCCCACTTTTAAAGCGACATTTCTTGGCTGTGCCTTGCTTTAACTGTGACACGGCAAAAAGTTGTAACGGTCCTCCGTCCCATCCCATCCCACTCCACTCCAAGAACAGAAGATGTGGCAATGGCGAAAAAATATACAAAAAGTTGGCAAAGCAACAAGCTGCGATGGTGACGATGATGGGAATGAAACAAATTTGTGGGTAACGGCAATGGCTTTATATGGTCACAGTTGCCTGGGGTCTACACTGACTCACACACACACGGACACCCATCCTCTCTCTAACACTCTCTTCCACTCTCTTTCAGTGGCTGCCTCTCTGTTGCGCTCCTTCGCTTTTGTTGTTGCTTTTGTTGCTTTCTGTGCATGTGTCTCAGTTGTGTTCCTGCCTGCCTGCCTGCCTGCCTGGCTGTCTGGCTGTCTGCCTGTTGCGCATTTTGCGTGTCGCTTTGTGTGCGGCTCAGTTGCTTACAGTTACAGTCAATGCCAGCCAATGGGGCTGTGTGTTCAAGGGCAGGTAGGCTGGGTGTTTGGCGGCTGCCTGCCTGGGCTGCAGGGTAACATTCCAAAATGTCGCTTTCTTTCTTTCCTCTTCTGCTTCTTCTTTTTTTTTTTTATAACAAGGCAGCTAGAACAAAAAAAAAACATATATAAAGAGAAATTCTGCTTGAATGTCTGCCTAGTTGTTCAACTGACGTCTATTCTATCGCCTCGTTGTGTTTGCTGCTGTGGCAACAATTTGAGAAATAACTCTGGCAATGCTAAGGCGCAACTTTTCCGAGCCCCTTGCCAAAATAAAAAAAGAAACACACACTCACGCACACACACACACTCACACACTAATGCCATCGGGGAGCAATACCAATAGAAGTTGCGCCACGGAGCGCCATGGCGTAACAGATACACAAACTTAACTTAACTGAGTGTGTAAGCAATACACAAGCGACGAGCTGAAAATTGTAAGAAAACGCAAGTGTAATATGAGACGGGGTGTGCGGGTTAGCAGAGAGGTGTACGTGTGCGTGTGTGCGTGTGTGTGTGCTCATGTGTTGGGGGGGCTTTTCGGTGTAGCCCATTATCACTGCCCCAGCGCCCAGCTGTGTTTCAACTTAAGTAACATTCCACGTTGCGAGGACGACTTCGTCGTTCCTGCAAAAGTTTGCATACACACACACACGCACATACATATATATGTATATGTATATATGTGTGTACATATAATACAATACAGTGCAGGTCAATGGTATATGAACACAATGCGTAGCAGCTAAAGACTTTGAAAGTGTTATACAAACAGCTATTGAATCACATGTTGTCCACATGTGCTTGGCCCATAAAAAGTTCATTATGTTGGACCAAAATGGATTGGCAATTTGTGAACGTTTGCGCTGCTTTTTCAATCATTATTCCATATAATATAATATCAGAGACGATAAATAGATAATAATAGTCAATGAAGATACACATATATATGTATATAAAATATAAATTATGTAATTATTTCTTAAATTAAACATTTGATGAACTCAATTTCATTACTTTTTTATTTAAATTAATCATATATAAAGAAAAATATATATTTTGTAAAATTCCATATTTATTTTTATAATCATTATTATACAGTATAATACATATTAATAATTTTACGTATTAATAATTTTTTTTTTATTCAAATTTTCTGAATTCATTAATAAAGTTAGTTGTTAAATTAACTAACATTCTTTACTTAATTATCAAGGATTTTTGTTTTGTTTTTCATAAATTTGTATTCTATATTATTAATTATATATGTATATTTATATATATTTTTTTATTGGTTGTATTGTAGTTATATATATTTTGTTTCCATAAATTAAATAATATTTTAACTAATTTTTACCAATTATCAAACTTAATTTATTTAATTTATTTTCATTATTATTTTTTTTTTTTTTGGATTTGGATTTATAATGGATTAATAAATTTGTCATTAATTATATATTTATATACATTTTTTTTATTTATATAAGACGATTTTTTATGAACTAATTAGCCTAAAAAAAAGTAATTTACATGATTTTAATTATTTATTTTTGCTGTCTTTAATTTAAAAAAATAATTATTATAATTATACCCTGAGCCCATTGAAAATGGGAAATCAGGGTATAATGGTTTTGTGAAAATGTATGTAACAGGCAGAAGGAGGCGTGCCACACCCCATAAAGTATATATATTTTTGATCAGCGCGACAAGACGAGTCGATATAGCCCTGTCCGTCTGTCCGTCCGTCCGTCCGTCCGTCCGTCCGTCCGTGAGATATTTTTAAGTACGCAACGTAGAGACTTGAAATTTTACATGAATACTCGATAATACCATACGCTGCACAAGTTTATAAAAATTTTTCGATAACTCATTCCATTTCGATTTTATGAGCATTTATCGATAATTTTAATGTGTTTTTAAGGCGTGGTTGGTACATCGTTTGAGCTGGAGACTTCAAATTTGCTGTGTAGTTGCATGTAATGAATACGGAGATAACGTTATCTTTAGATTTTGGATGCCACGCCCCATTCGCCCACAATAGCCCCCTATTTGTAAAAAGCGCAAATCAAATACTAGAGACTTGTGCTTTGGCACATGCACACATATGAATGTCGTAAATAAGTTGTGAAAGTTTGATGCAGTTAGTCCATCGCTAAGAAAAGTTATTAAACAATTAAGTTTCCACAGTAATGCCCACATTGCAGCCCAAGCGCAGTCGCTGCGTCAACTGCGCAGTCGGCTGAGCGCGCGCTTATTCGTGCGTGCATATGTATCTGTGTATGTGTTGTTTGTATGTATGCATAAGAAAAACGTCGAATGATTTGATATTTGGCTCTTCACAGGGCTCAGGGTATCCCCTAGTCGAGCAGTCTCGACTAGAGCACTCTTACTTGTTTTTTTAAATGTAAATACGTATAATTAATGTTAGTTGTGCATATTTTATTTTTACATAAATGTAGTTTTTTTTTTTTTGGGTTCGATTTAACAAAGTTATTATTATTAAAGAATAATAAATATTATATAAAAATTAATAATAATTTTATATATTTTATTTTGCATAAATCAATTCATTTTTATTTGTTATTCATAGTTCGTAATATGATTAATTTTCTCCTAAATCCTTATAAAACATAAGTATTAAAAATCATTATTAATTATATATGTATCCTAATCAATACACACATTTTTTAATTGTTTAAATTCACTAATTTCTTAAACCTCTATCAATTAAGAATAATGTAATGTAAGGTTAGGTAAAATATGTATCTTATATATGACTAAAAAGGAATTTCCTAAAATAACATATTATTAGAATTAAAACAAAAATATATTTGAAAATAAAGCGATATTTTCAAATATATTTTTGTTTTAATTCTAATAATAAACTATTTTAAGAAATTCCTTTTTAGTCATATAAGATACATATTTGACCTAACCTTAACAATTTTTTTTCCAATATCCAACTAAATTTTGTACAGAGTATCGTTGAGTCGGTGCCAGCCGGTTGGTTTACAAAGTTTTTTAATTGCTTAACACGGCGCTTGTTCTTTTTGTTGAATTTGCAGATTTTGTTGTTGAACTTGCGCTAGCAACAATTATTAACTAATTAAGTCAAGTTGGCTTTGTAGTTTGCGGGCTCGCGACTTGCTTTGAACTTGATTTATTTGATTTTCATTTAATTATAATATTTTTATTTTTATTTTTCCGCTGATTTTCGCTTAGAAAATTTGCGAATCTTTGTTCGAATCAAACATTTGCCAATGCCATATTAAAAGATAATTACATTTTGTTGATTTTGTTGTGAGTTTCAGCAAATTACTCGTTCATTAGCCAAATTCATTTTGTGTGAACTCTTTTTGGTTTTTTTTTTAATTTTTATTCTGTTTTTTTTTTGGCTTTTTATTTTCACTTTCTGCTCAGCCAATTTGGCGGATTTGCTTCCATTCAATTGTGTTAAGCGCTGTGTATATACTTAGTCTTTCTATCTCTCTCTTTCACTCTCTCTTTCTTTCTCTCTCTCTCTGCCTTTTGTGATTTCTCGTTGCGCGCGCCATGGCGCTTACAATCATCAAAATTTATAAGCAAAGTTAAGCAAGGCAAAGGCAAATATTTTTCAAAGTTGGCCCCGCGTTGGATGCGCGGCGGCGGCAAACTAAATCAACCCAAAGCCAGTTCGTTTTTGGGGTGCGCTACAGAGTAGAAGGGTTGGGGCTGCGTTTGGGCTAAGATGCTTTTCAGTTGGGGGCCTGGGCTGCTGGATTGCTGGGTTGGGGGCCAGTCTTGCCTTGCGGTTCTTTCATTATGACTAAAAAACCCTAAAAGCAAAGTCTGGCTGGCAATGATGATGATGATGATGATGGTGATGGGGATGATGGGGCTGATGATGGGAGAACTGAACCGTCGAACTACAACAATTTGTGATAAAAATTTCAACAGATTTGCAGATTTTTTTTTTTTTTTTTGGTTTTGCAATTATTTTTAGGGATCAATAAAATAAGTTTAAAAATAGCTAACTGTGGGAGGGTGTGTGTGTGAGCGAGAGAGAGAGAAAGAGAGAGCGAAAGTTAGTGCAAGTTTGATACAGATAGCTGCGGCTGTAAAAAGGTTGCGGGCTGTCGGGACAAGGTCAGTCACAAAAATCAGGCAACAAGCAACAGGCAACAGGCAACAGCAGCCAGCCGAGTCAGCTAAAGAAAAAATCAAGTTTAGGCAACTTTATTTACTCAATTAGTTGTTTTTGTTATTTGCTGGTTCGCTGGCTTCGTTAAGGCGACTTGATGACCAACCAGACAGAGAAAAAAGGGGCCAAAGGCTGGCCGACTGGCTGGCTGGTTGGCTGGATGGCTGACTGGTTGGCTGGGAACTACCACACTAATTGGCTTAGAGCGACAAGCGAAAATTAACTTTTATTTTCAGCTTGAGCTGGCTGCCTTTGCAATAATGTAAAATTCAATTTTCCATGCCCATCAAGTAAAAAGTTAACAAAGCCAAAAAGTTGCCCACAGCAACGGCAGCCGCACCACCAGCACCACCACCACCACGACCAGCACCACCATCAGCTGTAAGCGGGTGAGAGAGCGAGAGAAATCGGTAAAATCAACAAAATACACGCAAGATAAACACGGCCATAGCCACAGAGCCAAGAACACAAAGCAAACGCCGATTCGCATTGAGGACTCGCCGCGTTGCGTATCCGACCTGTTGGTTATTTGGTCGTTGCTCGGGCGCCTACAAGTGCCACTTGGCAATGAGCACTGGCTGGCTCGAGTCGGAATTTATGTCAGCCAAATTGCAATATCAATAATATCTCTCCTCTCTCTCTCTCTCTCTCTCTCTCTCTGGTTGCAGCGGAACAATGGAAGTTGAAGTGCTGTGAGGGCAGCTCTTAATGCGAGTCAGTCGCTACGACTCAAGTTTAGCCAGTGCCAATATTATTTCAAATGCATATTCATATATACATACATATATACATATATCTATTTATATATGGTAGCACATGGAAAACACCTGTTAGCTGATATACGAGCACCCGGCAATACAAACTCTCAAGTAAACATATTAAAATTGAGCTGTGTTGGCACAGCAAACATTAAAGTAATACCACACTTTACAGTGGGTGTAGGAGTTACACACACACTCACACTCACACACACACTCACACATATGTATATATAAATATCTAACATAAATATGTCTAAGCACATAACCTTCAAATAAAAACAAGAAATAACAATTTGCTATCGGCAATACCGACTTGGAAATACTCGGCAAATAAGGTAATTCGAGGTTCGAGGTTAAGGTTGGTATTACTCTAGGTAGACTCTAAGCGCTGCCTCTATGAAAATACCTTTTAGCTATTGTATTGAGTTGCCTGTAAGCCCAAACTGACTAGAACTCGTACAAAATAGGAAAGATGTCAATTTGAGTGATCAGCAACAATAGCAACAACTCTAGCTAGCTATGAATTGCTCTTAAGTGCTCTCACTGCATAACTAACCAAAAAAGGTCTATTCCAGACTAAAGTCTTCCATTTCAAATTGTTAGACCAGCAAATTGATATACTTTATACATATTACCTACAAATATTTCAAATTTCAATATATTTCCTACATATACTTTAAGTTCTATTATGAAACTTTAAAAGAATATTTTTAGCATTCCAGATCAGAGTCCCTCATTTCATATTGATAGTTCACCAAATTGATATACATCATACATATTTTCATCAAATACATGAACATATTTTCTACAAGTTCGTTCACACATATTTTCTACATTTATTACAAGTTCCACTGTAAAACCTTAAAAAATTTTTTTTAACCATTTCAGAGTGTTTCTTATATCAGATTACTAGTCCAGCTAATAGAAATTCTTCATACATCTTACAAATATTCCAAGTCAAATATAAGTTCATACATATTTCCTATAAATGCTTCAAGCTCCATAATAAAACCTTAAAAGTATTTTTTAAATATGAAGTGCTCTTAAGTGCTTTCATTTCTTAACTAACCAAAATAACGCGATTCCAGACTAGAGTCTCTCATATAAGAATGATAGCTTAACAATTCATACAAATTTTCTACCAATATTTCATTTCATTATATCCTATATTATTATTATCCTACAAGTTCATACATATTTCTTGCATATATTTCAAGTTCCATAACTTTTTAAGCAGTTTAAGGCACTTCAAGGCACTTTTTGAACGCCATATCAAACCTCTCACTTCCTAGTGATACGATATTCCCTTCAAATTATCATATTTCCCATCTCTCACATCACTCAACTTCCTGTTAATAACCAATATGCCCCACGCTCCACAATAGCCCGCAGTGTATTGACTACGCTTTAAATTTAGTTATTTTGTACCATCCAGCTCCGCCCCATGAACACTTTATAGCCAGCTATCGATTTATGCTCGCCACTCGCATTGAGAGCTGTACAAGAGTGTGTGCCATAAGTGCGAGCATTAAAAAACTTTTTATTACAAAATATAATAGTTAGTGTTCCGGATGGTCCGTCCGGTCCGCTTATATTCTTATTTATTTTTCCTATTACAACTTTTGCTGTGCTCCTTGCGAGTATTTTAATCATTGAGAATTGTTTGCCAAGCACTTTCATGTGCTCATCTATTCTCTGCTCAATTCTTTTCTATTTATACTCAATACAAATTGAATTTATATGTGCACAAGGCGAGATATATATGGATATATGCATATGTTCCCAAAAACTTGTCATATTGGGCTGTGAATTCAAGTCTTGTAAAGTTTAAGTATCGTATGAAAATAATTTTAGAAAATTATATTAAATTGTCAATTCTGAACTGTCTGTCTCCATGTCTGTCAGACTATATTATTTTAGAAATATTTTAGGCCACAAAAGTTACAGATTTTTAAAAATTTATAACACATGTATAGTTTTTTTTTTACCGATAATTCTCTCTACTTCACAATTATCAATAAAAATCGATAAATACATTTCGATTGTTAAGCTTACTTTGAATATTACAAAAGTCAATAACATCCAATTTGCGTATGTAATGAATCCACAGATTTCGTGTACTTCCGATTTTAGATACCTCCCCTTTTCGCCCACGCGCAAAAGTCGCATTTCAAATGCTAAAAACTTGACGCTTTCGCAAATACACACATCTCAATGTCGTTACCAGGCTCTAAATAAATAATTTGATTAAGAAAGTCCATCAAGACGAAAAGTTGTTCAATGATTAAGTTACCATAGTAAAACCCCAATTGCAGTTCAAGCGCAGCTGCTGCTTAAACTGCGCAGTAAGCAAAATGCGGACAGATGTATGTGTGTGTATGTGATTATGTGTTTGTGTGTGTGTTTCTGTATGTGTTTAAATGTATTGATTGCTATGCATGTAAAACAGCAGCGTAGAATAATTGATATATCAACTCTAAGTAGGGATTAGGGTATTTCTTAGTCGAGCACTCCCGTCTAGAGCACACTTTTTTGTTTCTGCAAAACTTTTTGAACAGAACTGAAACTATTTTAGTAGGCAGTGCCTAACTGGGATATATACTATATTAGTCAGTCTTTCACTTGAATTCATCGAAATTGGGGTTGGAACGTAATCATTATGGTAAGTTGTTTTTAAGATACTGTTAACTTTTTTAATAACAAAGGAGAAGAAGGAAGTCGATTTATAAAAGTGGTGAAATTTTTTACAAAATTCTTAGCTGCCTTAACGCAGATACGGACTACTGAAGTCCTTCGTATTTGCACATATAGACTTGCTTTGCTGAATGATCTTTATAATAATTAATAATATTTAAATTTAAAATATATTTTGTTAACATTAAATAGACATTAAAAGTATAACTTTTACAATTTCACATAACAGACTTAACAATTTAAATACTTACCAACAGACAGAATAAGAGGAGAAGAGAAGAAGCACCGCGCTGGACGACTGACTCCCAGAAGATGAGGAATGCGACTGAAGCTGCGCTGCAGTACACTTGCCTTTATATAGAGCAGCGACAGGTCCACTCAAGTCAAGCTCAACTCAAGAGCCTCTTTCTGAGTCAGTCTTCACGCTCGATCATTAGGCCGAGTGTAAAGACTGACTCAGAAAGAGACTCGAGAGCTGGGCTTGACTTGAGTGGAGCTGTCGCTGCCCTATATAAAGAAAAGCCTGCTGCAGCGCAGCTTCAGTCGCATTCTTCATTTCTTGGTAGTCAGTTGTCCAGTGCAGCGTGGTGCTTCTCCTCCTCCTCTTCTTCTCTCTGTTGGTAAGTGTTAAATAGTTAAGTATGCTAAGCGAAAATGTATAAGTTATACTTTTAATGTTTATTTAGTGTTCATTTATAAATGTAAATTTTAAATTTGAATATTATTAATTATTATAACGATCATTAAGATAACGGTAATTTAACAAATACAAAGCAAGTCTTCATATGTGTAAATATCAAAGACTTTAGCAGTCGGTATCTGCGTTAAGGCTATTTTTTTAGTCAGGCAAGCCAAAATAACTTCCCCTCTAACTCTGAGATGTTTAAATATAGCTGTGTTTTTAGTAATTCATAGTTAGGTATAGAATTTGTATACATTAACTAGAAAACATAAATAAAGTTTACGTAATATTTAGATTTTGTATGCCACGCCCCATTCGTTTCACAGAGCTCAGGGTATCTCCTAGTCGAGCAGTCTCGACTCGAGCACTCTTACTTGTTATTATTATTATTATTATTATTTTTATTTTTTATTAGGTTGGGAAGACTCCATGTCTGTGTTTATTTTTAGAGATTTCTTATGTTAAATTTTCTGCTTCCAATTTATTAAAAGTCACGAAATATGCTAATATATGTCTAAGTAACAGATTCTCGAATTATGTAGTTATATATTGATTTTTTATCGATTACTTTAAAGAAAAGTGATTTGCTCGCCTCATAGCAACACTCCATATCAGATAGGCCAGAGACAGGTTCGGCTGTTGCCGCTGCTAAAAAAAAGTCTGGATGGGCCTTACCCCACGCCTGCTTCAGGCATTAAAATAAGAGAACCGTTATATAGATAATTTCCTAAAAAAGACAATGAAATGTCAATTGCACTCCAATTACAATTGAAGATGCCAGAACCAAGTCAAGAACTCAACTGCTGCGCTAATGAGCGCTTAGGTTAGATTTCCAGAAAAACGGCTAGTGTGAAGAACTATTTTAGTGCTTGACTTGATTGTTTAGATTGGAGCTTTCAAGTTTTCGCAGAAGCAGCTTGGGATGCACTCCGCCCACAAATTCATCGAAAATTTTAGAAAAAGAAAATAAACATTCCGCTATTTATAAGAGACAAAGAGCGTAAGAGCAAGATGGAGATATAACAATAGATAGAGATAGAGAGTGTATATAGGGAGGGCGAATGACTTGACTATTTCGCCCCTTAGTCATACAATACAGCCACAGGCCGCAGCCACAGCCGCAGCCACAGACGCCACAGATGCTGAGATAGTTGAGAAGATTCGATGACGACGACGACGACGACGACAGTTGTAATTATGTGTCCTGGGTTTTTGGGGGCAACAGAGCTGGAGTTTGTTTGCCTCTTGCCGCTGACAAGTGAGTGTGACTGAAGCTCAAGTGAGTGTGCGTGTGAGTGTACGTGTGCGTGTGCGTGTACGTGTGCGTGTGTGGGCGGGCGTGCTTATGAGCCGTGTAAACAAGCAACGCCCAGGCCATGTCGTGTAATAGGAGCGTGCATAGAGGCGGAATGTACACAGACGAAATCACTTCCTGAAAACAATTTCGCGCGCTTTTCGCCACAGAGGAAAAGCGGAAATCGATAATTCAAGCGAAATTGAATCGAATTGAACGCGGATTCGAACTGGAAATTCAAATACTCTTAACTCGGATTCAAACTCGAAATTTAAATACTCTTAACTTTTTCGGACTCACTTTAAATGTTCTGATTGGCCTTGAATTGCAATGCTCGCTCCAGTCAGATCCAGCTGTTCGCCGACAGAGCCGCATACATTCCGCCTTAAGCCCTTGTCAAAGGACGCTTTCATATCAAAGTCAATGAAAATGAATACCCGTAACGCCAGCACAGGCCATTACGCAGCCTCTTGACTTATTGATGATAACTGGCAAACTGATTTTCGCAATTACTTTAAAAGCCAAGCTGATGCCAGGCGGACGGGTGGGCGGTCGGTTGGGCTGTTGGGCGGATTGGCAGTCAGCTATTTAGCTTTCATCTGAAAGCAAGCGCGAAATATGAATGCGTAATGCAAGCCATATGCGAAATGGCCTAACAGTCAGTCAATGGAGTAACCCCTGACTCTGCCTCTGCTCGCTTGCTCTCTCTCTCACTCACACACTGTCTCTCTCTCTCTCTCTCTCTCACTTTTTTACTCGCTCTCTCTCTCTTTCCCTTTCACATTCCCTTTCGCTTCGGGCTTTTCCAGCTCAGCTGCGTATTTGATTGAGGGAGTTGTTTTTTTCTTATACTCATTAAGGCAAGTGAAATGGGTATATTAGTTTTGTGCAATGATTGTATTGTTGCAAATTATTTTGCCGTTATTGTGACATTAGAAATTTGAAATGTATAAAATTTATACTTAAATATGTATGTCAATCGACAATCGAATCAATGCCTTGACCACAAATGAGCATTCTGCGATTGTTAGTGCCCGTTCTTACTTGCTTTTTTCCGTCCGTTCGTCCGTGTGAACGCTGAGATCTTCGAAAGTACAAAAGCTAGAGACTTGAAATTTTACATGTCTACTTGTGTATGCCATGCGCAATACGAGCTTATCATATTTTTTCGATAACTCATATCATTACTTTTTTATCAGCATTTATCGATAATTTGCATTCGTTTTTTAAGCGTAGTTTGTACAGCTTTGAAGCTAGAGATTTCAAATTTGCTGTATAGTTGCGTGTAATGGATGCGGAGATTATGTAATCTTTAGATTTTGGATGCCACGTTCCTTTTCAAATAGTAGAGACTTGCGCTTTGGCGAATACACACATATGAATGTCAGTAACAAGTTCTGAAAGTTTGATGAATATACTGTGTGTACATGTGTTGCTTGTATATGTGCATAAATAATAAAATAAAATAAAATAAAAATCGCAAAATGATTATTTTATACACATATACAAGCACAGGGCTCAGGGTATCTCCATGTCGAGCAGTCTCGACTAGCGCACTCTTACTTGTTTCTGCTTCTATTGCTTATCAATACTTGATCATACTTTCCAAATAATATATCTAAATACTTTTGACGACCAGTGTATATGCCAATTGGAGATGTGGAAAATCGACTCTATATCTATATTGATTGACTATAAATGAGTATTCCTCTAAAGGTAGTGCTCGTTATTACTTACCTTTTTTGTGTTTCTATTTCTTTTGCCGATCCAAATGGTTTTCAATATTTGATCATACTTACTTTATCATACTATATCAATATACATATGTCGTGCTCTGATCGGGAATGGGTATTCTGCAGTCGTTAGCTCCCGTTCTTACTCGCCTTTTCTTCTGTTTCTGCTTCTGTTGCCGTTCCATGCATATGTACGTGCTGCGTGCAGCCCGTCTGCATTTGGGTCAAGGCTGCTGCAAACGTATTTTTTTTTGCTCTGTTTGCCTTTCTTTTGCTTTTCATGCCAATGCTAAATCGCTGGCAATGCCAGAAGTAGCTGGCATCAAATTGATATCAAGATCAAGGCCGTCGCTGGCCAGCGATGCTTTTTATTGCATTTTCATGTCGCATTCAAGAGCAAAAGTGTAGCATACTTTGCAGCTGTTTTGGATTAACAAGTTAAATTAGGGCTGCTTTGTTTTCAGCCCTCCACACACACACACACACGCACACACTCACTCACACACACTCACTTAGATATCCCAGTCTAAGTCCAATTTGAAGTTCAGGTCATCACAATTTGTCGTCGCTTCAGTTCGTTTCAACGGCTTAAAGCAGCCAGTGTGAATGTTTGTTGTTCTTGTTGTTGTTGTTGTTGTTGGGGCTTTGGCTTTGGTCGTCCAACGCAGAGCTTATCAGCTGCGGCACAGCGTATAGCACCCGCACCTAAGGATCAGCGCCAACTACCCGGTCTTCCGGCGCACTTAATGCCCATTTAATGACCCAACCATGTTCTGTTAATTATGCGATTTTTTGGACGCGGGCGTCGAGGAGAGGGGGAGGGGCTTTTTAATGGCCAAATGGACGGGGGGTGGGAGGGAGTGAGCAGCGAGTGGAGCTCGGGACGCGGGCCTTTTGTTTAGCCAGCGTCGCTCTGTGCTTTATTGATGGCCCGATGACAGCTAAGCTCGGGGCTTTCACATGTAATGGTCGTGTTCGGGCGACCCTAAAAGTTATGCCTCTATCTAAGCGGCAGTTGGTCATTTCTGGTGCGGCGCTGCTAACGTATTTGGCCGTCGGCCAATGTCAATTTGGCTTCCTAGAAGCGCGCCGTTGAGATGTTGTTGCTCATAACTTGATTTATGTCCAAGGCCCGGAGCCTGAGTGCACAAGCCGGACGGAGTCGGACTGTACTGGAGACAGAGACTGGGACTAGGACTAGGACTGGGACTGGGACTGTAGCTGGGACTGGCTTTGAGTTATTTATGTAAATGCAAGAATTGTTGCTGCTATGCAGCATCCGAGTTGTTTATAAGGCGGCCCCAAACACGAGCGGGCTTAGCCCCGGATAATGCTACAAATGCTGTGGGTCAACTCTTCTTTGGAACATTGGCTTCCTTGGCAATAACTCACGATGATTTGTCGTTTCTCTTTACACACTTTGAGTTTTCACACAAATGAAAAAAAAAAAGAGGAAAACAACGGGAGAAGAGGGATGTAATTAACTGTAATTAACATTTGCAATGCTTTGCCTTTGTGCCAAATTTTAGCAACCCGCCCACAGCGGACTCGTTCAGATTACTTTCACGTTACCTTTTTGTATGTGGTCGGTCGACTTTCTTTTTTCTTTTTTCCTTTCCTTTTCTGTTTCTCTCTCTGCTTCTTCTTCGTTTCCTTTTCCTTTTTACTTTCACTTTTATTAATTTGTACTTAACTTTTTTGTTGTTGCTTTTCTTTTTTTTGAGCTGGAATTCCTCGAACTTTTTTCACAACAATCCCAGTCATTTTCTTTTTATACCCAATCACGGAAGTGAAAAGAGTATATTGGCTTTGCACAATCTCCGTCTTGCTGTCCGTCTGTAAACGTAAGCCATTTTGCTGCTATTAAAGCTGACGACTTGAAATTTGAAATATTTCATCTTGCCTGACCTAGTCTCTGGGGGCGTGGCACATCGGAAAATGCCATTGCCAGTTTCTCAGAAGTTCTGTTATTTAAAATGCCAGAGACTTGAAATTCGGAATGTCTGCGCGCCAGGACAATTCAGGTTTAAACAGATATGGTGGATGCAGCTACGCCAGCAGAGGGCGTGGCAGGCCAGCGGGGCATATGTCAAGCGAAGCTTCAAGACTAGCAGCATTCAATTACGATAATCAAGTTACTTTTATAGATTACAATAAAAAAAAATGATGTTCGCTTATTTGGGGGCGTGGCATATAGATATATACCTATTCAATTTCTACTATGTCTGAGGGTAAGCTCTAAGATTTTTCCAGTAACACAACTGGATCATAATATCATATCATGACATATCATTTTAGGTCAATTCTGAAGTAGTCTATTAAGAATTGGCCTAAAATGATATGTCTACTTGCAGTAGGGCGTGGGTAATTGATAAAAACTACATATTCTATAGCTTTATATTTATAACTTCAAATTTGAGTTATAGTTGAGCTCCCATACGAATTTGCCAAGAATAAATTGTTTATACCAATTAGCGGCATGGCAAATCGAATAGATTTATATATATCTGACAGCGCTTTGATTGTTAATGAGTATTCTGCAGTCGGTAACATCCGTTTCGAATGTTTTTTATTGGTTTTTTTTTTTATTTTTATTTTTATTCCTATTTCACATATCATCCTCTCATTCATTCAGTTGCTACTGTCTGCATTCACTCTCTTTCTGTCTCTTTTTTATTCTCTCTCTCTCTCTCTCTGTCTATCGCACGTTTTTCCTGGCCATAAAATTCTTTGCGTAGCATCTGGCCAAGTTGCCACGCCAATCAAAAGCTCAAATATTCAAATTGTTCAATGAAACGTTAATTATGCGCTTTGCCATGTGCCATGCCATCGGCTCGCCCATTAGCCGTAGTCAACCCAATTTGCCGGCTACCCACAGCCCTTATGGCAGGTTTATTTTTTTGCTCCTTTTTTTTTTTTTTTTTTGGTCCTTTGCTATCTGATTCTATTACGAACGCATTTCCATACTCATTGTTATGGCATTTACCGTTCAAAATTTTATCGATATATGCGCATAATTAGCAGCCGAAAAAGAACTAAAGGGGGGAAGTGGGCAAAGGGGGCGTGTTTGGCGATTTGGATAACTGATAAATGTGCGAATGTTAGCCAATTTGGTAACAGATCTAGCTCTCTCACTCTATCTCATTCTCTCTCTCACTCTTGCCCTTTTCTGTCTTTGTAGCTCGACACTAATTTGAAATCACTTAATACAACCATTTACAAAAATGCAAATGTCTGCTTGAAATGTGTGTGTGTGCGTGTGTGTGTGTGTGTGTGAGCATGCTGCTTATATAATAGACACTTTATTACCATTAACTTAATTTACATTTTATACAAATGCGGCGCGAGTGAAGTGGTAAACGTGAAAAGGGTAAAAGCCTCATTGTGTGTGTGTGTGTGAGTGTATGTGTGTGTGTATTTCTATAAGCGTGTATCTGTTCACAATGTGTGTATGTGAGAGTGTGCCATAAGTATATGTGAATGCTGCTTGGCTTTTGCCATGAGGCTTTGATACACTTTGCAGTCGTTATGAGCAATTTGTTAGGGAATACGAAACAGACATATATAGATATACATACCTATATAATATAAGTATATGAAATATATATCTTAAATTAAGAGTTATGCTCAACTCTGTCTTAGCATCATTAACTATAAGGGAGAGTCTTATAAATATATATATATACAACTCTAGCCAATCAAACAGAATGAAACAATGACTAAATGCACGAAACTTTCCTTTTTAGCCAAGTTTGTGTAGCGAAACTTTTCAGTTAACTGCCTGCAGATAGCTAATTGGCAAAAACAATAATAAGCCAAGTCACAAATAAGCAGAAAATAAGCAGATTAAAGTTGTTTTGCCTCCCATCAGCAGCAGCAGCAGCAGAACCAGTTATTGCAGTTGACTACATAAGCCGTTGCTACAGTCCCAATCCTATCTAGATCTCGACTTGTTCAGAGGCAACTGCAGAGCTGTGCATAATTATTTGTCTGAGTAGAAGTATTCTGGCAGTAGTACAAGTGGCGGGCAATTAAAAAATGATTTGCTCTTCAATAAATCTATTTTAAGCTAAGCTCACAAAAAGCTTTGCTGCTCGCTTAACATCAAATGCGAATTTGTTATCGCAATAAGCTGCCGGAATTATGATTGCACATTCAAAACTTTAAGCTGATGATAATATGGCAAATAAAATTTGCCAAAACATGTGCTTGGTTGGCATCGACGGGAAGATACGCTGTATAGTAATTGTTGGTTTTAGTTTTTTTTATACCCTGACTTTTTTCGTTGGGCACGCACAGATCCAGTTTGTTTCCATTCGATAACTCTTGTCGATATTGATTAAAAATACTAGAAAAATTAGAAAAAAATTATCTTGTACATTTTGAGAGTTAGATTCTTCATATTATGTATTTGGTTACATGTGCATGTATATAATTTTGATTTTTGTTAGATTTTGAATATTGGCTTCAAATATTACCAAAATTTTCAAATTGTAGTTCAGTCGAGTTCTAGAGTAGAAAGATTATATTATTCAAACAACCCGGATCAGTCGAGTTCTAGAGATATATTTATAGTTACGAGTATAGTGTTATAGATATATACAGTTTTAGAGATATAGCTGAACAAGCCGTATAGAGTTTTCTGGTATTTTTTGTTTTCTTTGGTATTTTTGTTTACTGTTTATTGAATTTTATTAAATTTCACTACGAGATGCTCAAGTTAAAGTATCTCGCCTGTCGACTTATATGCCCAACAGACTGACGCACACCGGCGCAAACAACTCATATAAATTCTATTTCGAAAATTCAATTTGCTGCTCTGCAGTTTTTCTCGCTTTTGCCATTGTTGTTGTTGTTGTTGCAGCTGGGTGGGATGAATGCCGCTCGCTAATCTGATAATGAGTGTAAATTTATGATTATGTACATGCATTTAATGGGGCACACCCAGCACAGCACAGCTCCGAGCTTTCAGCCCAGCTCCCAGCTCCCAGCTCCCAGCTCTCAGTTCAGTTCCCAGTTTTCAGCTCAAGCCCCACTCCATTTGCTCGCCAAACAGGCATTAGCCTGCCCCGCCCTCTCGCTTCAGCTTATCGCATGCAAATTGAGACACTTGTGTGTGTGTGTGTGTGTGTGAGTGTGCGTGTGTGTGTGTGTGCGTGCAGCATACTGACACGCCTCTGGGGAATAACATTTTTCATGCGTCCAGGGCCAGGTTCGAGGACAGCGCGCATCGGTGTCGAGGACAACGGCGCGTCGTCGCGATGTCGCCCGGCATCATCCACTCGATGATTCTGTCAATTTGAGTAAATCTTTTTAATGGATCGCAAAAAATTAATCGTGTGGAATATTTTTGAAAGCATTCGAGAGCCCGCACTCCCACTCTATCTGTCTCTTACACTACTCAATTTGCGCTATCCCTCTCTCTCTCTCTTTCTCTCTCTCTCTCACTTTCTCTCTCTGCTCGCACATATAGTTATGCATGAAGTTTTTCGCCAATCTGATGTGCGGATGCGAGTGCGATTACGAGTATATGTTCATAAGTTCGTGAGCTGGTATATAAACGGCCACTTAAGTTATTTGTCAAGCGGAAATCGATTTTAGTTTTCAATTTTTGTTGCTTAGCTACACGCTCCAGCAGACCAAGCCCCAAAAACCCTAAGCCCCAATTCCGAGCCATAACCCATACATGTTAGGGAACCATTGAGTCGAATCAGTTCATGAATTTTATTGCGCAGCATAATAAATAAATTAAATTGCATATTTTATGTATGAGTGTGTGTGTGTGTGTGTATATTTATACAGATTTGATATTTATATAACTGCGCCTTGCCGCTCGTTGAGCAATTTATGATTATTATTATTTTGCAATTCACAATATGCGCACTCAATTTTAATTTTGTTCGCCGTTTCTTTGCTCCCTCTCATAATGTTTCATTTTGAGATTCAAGTGTGTTTGGCTTGCGACAAGTGCTACTCAGTCAAGTGTGTGCAGAGACAGAGACAGAGAGAGAGAGAGAGAGAGAGGGAGAGGGATAGAGAGAGGGGAAGAGCCTGACCTACACAAATTGGTTTTGTATTGGACTTGTGTTTCTGGCTGGGGTTAGCAAGCTAATGAAACCGCTTGTGGACATTGGGCGCCAAAGGACTCTCCAAGAGCATCGAAATAGACCAAAAGAGAAACAGCAAGAGAAAGATAGAGAGAGAGAGGGAGATAGAGAGGGAGAGAGATAGAGAGAAGTGGAATTGCATTAGGAGTCTGGCAATACACACTGCGTGTATTATGTTATCTGAAATGAAATCAAATATTTTATTTCGTGCAGCTTAACAAACGGCAATCAAGCCCGACAATTAGCTTATCAAATAATGAGCAAATGCTCTCATGTTTCACATTAGTGCAACATAATACGCTTTTATGATTGCCACTAAAGCGTTTCTAAATCGCTTCTTAGTATCGCGCGCCATAATCTGTCATTGGCCCAGCGAACAATTCGACTTTGCCGGAGTTGGAATTAAGTTCACGAATATTAATCACATTTCGATTTCAATTACAGACAACTCCGTTTGATTAAAGGCCAGTTAATGTTATTGCATAATAATACTCAGTCAATCAGAGCATTAATCAATGCATCAATAAGTCAGCCAGTCAGTTAATCAGTATTCTTTGTATCAGTCTATTAAGCAGTTCTTCAATCACTCAATCACTCACTATTAAACTATTCAGTTTTTCAGTTATTCAATCTACCAGCCCTTATCCCTTAGTCAATCTGTCGGCCAAGCAATCGTTCAATCAATCAATCAAATATTTAGAGAGATTACTTGACTGTTAATCAGTTATTCAGTCAGACATTCAGACAGTCAATCAATCTAAGTGAACTCTATACATTTATCAGTCAATTAATGTCAAATATTCAGCAACTCTTTTCTTCAGTCAGCCTATCAATCCATCTGCATATCAAGCAGTGAATCAAACACTCAATCAAACAGTCACTTAATAAAAAATACACACAGTCAATCGTTTAATGTAAACTAACTAAACTTCTCTGTCAATTAATGCTGAATATTCAGATGCTTCTTTAGTCAGTCGGTCTATCCATCCATCAGTCTTTCAATCATTCTCTAAGTGAATCAAGTATTTAATCAAATAATCAAATAATCACTTAATCAGATATTCTGCCAGTTAATCAATCGATGTAAACTATCAATACTTCTCATTCAATAAGTCAATTAGTATGAAATATGCAACTGTTACATTAGCCTGACAGTTTATCATTCCATCAGTTTAATAGTCAGTCAATCAAAGAATCAAATAGTCACTCTAACGGCTATGTTTATAGTCAATAAAACAATCTATCAGTCAGTTATCAATCAGTCAAAAAATTAAAGTCAACATTCAGTCAAGTTACAAGTCAGTCAGTCAGTCAGTTACATTTTCAGTCAGTCAATAAACAGTCAGTCAGTTTGTCCTTTAATCAGTCAATCAATCAATCAGTAGTTCAATCAGTCAGTCACTCGTTCAGTCATTCAGTTATTTAATCATTCAGTCAGTTACTCCATCAGTCAGTCAATCACTCATTTATTCAATCAGTCACTTATTCAGTCAGTCAGTCAGTCACACGTTCAGTTAGTTAGTCAGTAAGCCATTCCAGTTAGTCAGTCATTCACTCAGTTCGTCATTAAGTCAGTCAATCAGTCATTCAGTCATTAAGTCATTCAGCCAGTCATTCTGTCAATCATTCATTCAGTCTGTCAGTCATTTAGTTATTCAGTCACTCCTTTAATCATTGATTCATTCAATCAGTCAATCAATCACGTAATCAATTTCCACCATTTTAGACAGTCTATCACATAAATTTCAGGTCAATCACTCAACCAAGAGTCAGCCAAGTCAGGCAAAATAAACAGCTTAAGAAATAAATACAAATTCTTAAATAACATTTATGTGGCGCATACGCACACAAACATAGACATACATATATATGTATGTATATATATGTATATCTGTATATATATGTATATATATGTATATTTTCCGATATTTAGAGGCCGCGGTCAGCAGATTGTTGCGGGTGGAGCCATAAGATATTCATGTTGGGGTGCATTATTGGCGGAGCCAAGTTTGAACTTTGTTCATTTGGTGGGTGGTGGTGGTGGTGCTCGGTGATGCCCAGTGGTGCTCGGTGGGTCCGGTGGCTGGCATTGCCTTGGCGATGGGTTCCGTTCTTTGACCAGCGCTTCGCTTTGGCTGCCTCGAAAGATTAATTTGAAAAATATTTGCGGTATGTGCAAAATAAACTTTTTCTTGCTCTTGCCCCAAGCCGTTCGGGGCGGCAGCTCGCAAATGATTGCGAGCGAAGTTTATGGTTTCTGGCTGCCATTTCTTATTAATGGCACTGCCGAAACTGGAATTCTTTTAAAAATTAATAAAAACGATTGCGATTGCACAAATACACAGCGGGAGCAGCTCCGGCTTCGTCTGCTTTAAACCTTTGCTCAATTTCAATAAATTTTCATTTTCATTTTTATTTTTATTTCCATTTTTATTTTCATTTCGATTTTATTCTTGACTCTATTTGCATGCATTTTCGCCATAAATCCTTGACTTTGACTGCATATTAATAATGCTCTTTGAGGCATGCGATTGGATGGGATGGAGAAGTGGAGAAGCTAATTTCTAAAGGCCCAGGCACTGCTTGAGTATTCAATTTATTTATTTCTATTTTTCGCACATTTTCATTTCGTCATCAAACGCAGGCAACAATGATGGGAATTGAAGAAGGAAAAAGCTGACATTTATTTTGGTCCAGGCCGTACAGCAATATTTTACAGCTCTGAGCTGAGATTTAATTAATGTTTCATATATGAAATGGACAAGAAATCAGTTGGCTTCAAATTTAAGGCTATATATGTTGGATCAGACTGCGCCCACATATTTTACTTGCCTACAGTATTATATTTTTATGCAGTCAGGCAAATATATTTGGAACTCCCTCTCTCTCTCTCTCTTCTTATACACCCCCATCTCGTCCACACACCTGGCAGAGTGTTAGGCCTAAGCAGCTAACAAACCCAAGCTGTGTAGCATTAGAGCTATGAGCCATTAGGCTGCGGCGTTGCAGCTTATGCAAGTATTTTCAATTGCAAATTGAAATTAGCTCATTATAGATAAGACCATGGGATAACAATGGCACGTAGAGCAGAAGTGAGGGATAATTGAGAGTCTGTTGCAAATTATTGGGAATAATTCACAATGGCGTCAGTTGTCGAGGAAGAACAGGTGCACAAATGGACGGAGAGATGGGCGAAGAGTTGGACGGGGGTATGGACGGACAGACGGACAATTAAACGGACGGATAGCTGAACGGAGAGAGGGACGGAGAGGTGAGCGGAAAAATGGGCGGGCAGCCGTCTGCCGTACAAATATACGGACGGATTGCTGAACAGAGAGGAACGGAGAGGTGGACGGGCAGACGGACACATAGACGGACGGATAGCAGAATGGTGAGAGGTACGGAGAGAGGGACGAAGAGATGGACGTAGAGAGGGACGGAGAGAGGGACGGAGAGAGGGATGGAGAGATGGACGAAGAGGTGGACGTAGAGCCGGACGAAGAGCTGGACGTAGAGACGGACGGAGAGCTAGGCGGTGGACAAATTTGACGGACGGATAATTGAACGCAGAGAGGAAAGGAGAGATGGACGGAAGGATGGACGGAGGGATGTATGGGCAGACGGACGGAGAGATGGACGAATTGACGGACGAATAGACGGATAGAGCGACGGACGGAGAGACCGAAGGATAGACGGACGGTGGGTCGGCCGGAGAGACAGACGGTGAGTTGGACTAATAGACGAACGGAGAGATTGTCGGAAGGATGAACGGTTAGACGGAGGAAAGGATGAGTGGAGGGACAGACGGACGGCCTGATTGACGGACAAACAGACGGGCGTACAGGCACACGGACAAACGGATCTGCTCATATCACCTGCTCAATCAGATCCAGAATATATGTGCTTAATGACGCTTGTCTCTTCTCCATTTAACAAAACCAACTCCCATTGTCACTGAGTCCAGTCCACAATAATCAAACAAAACATCTCTTTAAAATAATATCCCGTAAATACCTTAACATATGCCAAACAAAATGTGTGAAAAGGCTGTGAACTCTAGACTCTTGATTGTGGTATTATTTACGACTGTCACTAACTGAAAATTGAACAAATAATTTACAAATGAAATTACAGTTTGAAGCTTGATTTATGAGTGTATTGAAATCAACACTCAACTGAACCGGAGGTCAACTAAATAACATAATATGCTGAAAATAAATTATTGAATTCATTTTGGCCAACAAACAAACATGGAAAAGCAACGATTTATCTGTTTCGAAATGAATGCCATGAAAGCTCTTTAAATGCATTGAACACTGAGAGGAATTAGACTGCAAAAAAAAAAAAAAAAAATCGGAAACAAGCAACTATGTGTGTGTGTGTGTGTGTGTGTGTGTGTGTGTGTGTGTGTGTGTGTGGTATGCTACATATGTTATGCTGGCTCGCACATGCGCTTGCCCCTTTCGGGACCCCCCGTGGTGGGGGGTGTTGTATGGTTGACGTAGTTGAGCGAGTGGTTGTGTGGGTTAGCAAATTTCTATTATTATGTATTTGTTTTGCTTTTGCGCTTGCTTCGGTGCAAACAGAGCAAAATAATGTTGATTTTTTGCAGCTTTCACTCGAAATGTCTAAATGTCAATCAGGACGCAGCGGGCAAAGAGTCAGAGTAAGAGTCAGAGTTGGCAGACGGCATGGAGCTGCCAGCTCATGGGGATATAATACATTTTTAATTAAATGAAAGCAGTCAGAAATCTAACCGGCGATGCGAACCGCTCCTGCCAGGCATGCACAAGCGACATCCGCAGCAACCGCAGCCGGCGGAAGTGCTGCGGCTTGCGTGCCTCAGCCGTAAGGAAGTTTAGTTATTTAGGAATTCGTCTTGGCAATTTTCAGTGGTGCCGCCCGGTGGTGCTACGCAGGTGCAACAATGGCTGAGGACTCTGATTAATTACAGCTAATTATAAGCATTGCCGTGAAACAGTTCTGTTTTGCCATTGCACATCGTTTGCCGTCCGATCCAAAGAGCATACACAAATGAATTATTCATAATACTTTATTGACGATAATTAATTGGTAACTTATTCTATTTGAAAATTAATGAACACGTACAAATATTTCATTACATTTGATTATTTATTTATGCTCCCCAATGATTTACCGTTTCCATTCTGTTGTTGGCGGCTTAATTTATTTATTGACCTCTCTCTCTCTCCCTCTCTCTCCGTCTCTCTCTCTCTCTGTCTTTCTCTTATTGTTATTGTTTTTCTGTTGAATATAATTATGCATTTTATTGGGCCTCATATCTGCACTTGATTTTTATTTCTGGGTAATTGGCTTTGATGAGCTTTGCGTAATACTGCGCGCAAAAATTAACCACATGCCAAATTAAATATTCATAAAATCAAACAGTGCGCAAAAAGTTTTATGCAATAAAAAAGAATTAAACAAAAAAAAGAGAAAAAACTGAAAAGCAATTTGTTATTCAATTTAAAATGTCACTGTTCATAAAGTTTGATTAGGCTTTTGTTGCTTTTAATGAGTTTCTGTGGCGAGTTTTTCACTTTCACACCGATTCGAATCTCTTTAAAGTGAGAGTGATGGGAAAACATCAAGCAAGTTGCAAAAGGTGCGAGTGGAAGAAGTTTTCGCTTATAATATACGATAATAAATATAAATAATAATATAATAGAGTAGATTTTGAGCTCTTATCAGATTCTTATGATAGTTATTTATAAGTCGGTTGGGCTTTAAAGTTTCATGCAAATTTCATATCATCAAATATTTCTTATTTATTTATTCATATATTTATTGATTTCTTTTTATTTGCATATTTGCTTCGTTTGTTTATATTTTTTTTAAATCGAATTAATGCTGTTTTTTTACTGAATTTATTTATTTTTTTTTTAAATTTACTTATTCACTTTGTTTATTTTATTTATTTGTGCATCAGATTATCTTCATTTATTTGTGTTTATAATTTAATTTTATTTATTTATTTGCTGTAAATTTATTTATTTTATTCATTTATTCTTTTTTTTTTCATTTTGTTTATTTTATTTTTTTTTTTCAGAAAATCTTCATTTATTTGCGACTATAATTTAATTTTATTTATTTTGTTGCTGTTAATTTATTTTATTAATTATTTAATTAATTTTTTTTCAAAATTATTTTTACCTATGAATGTTTTTTTTATTGATTTTTTTAATTGTTTTTTTTATGTAATAAATTTTCATTATTTATTTTGTTATCTTAATTTATTTGTGATTTATATTTTATTATAATTTTTATTTGCTTTTCATTTATTTTATTTTATTTATTTATATTATTTTTTTCCTTTATCTATATATTTTTATTTTATTAAATAAACTTATTTGTTTTTTTTTTTTTTGTAATATTTAATAAAGTTTATTTCATATTATGTTTGTTATTATTTTATTTTCATCGCTTATTTATGGCTTTGCTATGTATTTTAATTTTATTTTATTTCTTTCTTTGCCAATATTTTTTTTATTTATTTATTTGCATTTATTTAATTTAATTTATTTATTATATTAGTTCTATATTATTTACAATATTTAATTATTTTTAATTTAATTTATTCATTTATTTTATTATAATCAAATATTTTTGTTAATTTATTATATATTTTTTTATTAATTGTATTTTAAAATTATTTTAATATTTTTTTTGCACTTATTTAATTTAATTTATTTATTATATTAAGTCTATATTATTTACAATATTTATTTATTTTAATTAATTTTATTCCTTAATTATTGTATTATCTTAATTTATTTATTTTACTGATTTTAATAATTTATTTGCATATATAATTTATTTTATTTTATTATTTTCATTTCATATTTATTCAATAGTTTTTGTATTTTTTTTTTTTAGTTTTCACTTACTTCAGTTGCTTATTAATCAAATTTAAGCTATTTTATGTTTTATAGGTATTTTATTTTATCTTATATTTATAAAAAATATTTTTTTGTGTATTTCCCTTTTATTCCCTTTAATTCCATCTGAGCTTTGCTCGCTTAACAAACAAAATACGTTCATGCTAAATAAATCAAGTTGAATGTCTCGGAAAATCTACAAATTAAAGGCTTTTCTCGATTTAATTACTCTTTGGCCAAATTCTTAAAGGAAAATACTGAGAAATGCATCAAGACAAAACATTGTTCGAGTTGCGAGAATTTCTTCACTCAGAAGTAATAACATTGTGCGATTTGATACGGCTGTGCGAGTGCGAATTGTGCTGCAAATGCTGAAATAATTTGCTAAACAAATAGCACGACACTAGACAACACGACTGCTCAACTGGAGCATACACTCGCCATCAAAGGTTCGGCCACAAATTGATTCAGATATCTCAGCCTGGGCCCTGTCAGCTGCGAGACACTTACTTGAGCTCAATACCATCTCTGTCGTGTGTGTGTGTGTGTGTGTGTGTGTGTAATTATTTTCTATTTTGGCCAGCTCCAGCAGTAGCCCCACATGAATTTTAATGAAAATATATATATAAACTTTATTTATGCTTTAGAAAATTGCATTCGGATCGTCTAAAAACGAATATCCAATTCCCAATTTCAACTGTGGGGCAGATCAAGCGTAGCTACAGCATCTGCTTATGCGTCATTGTGTGTGTGTGTGTATGTGAGTGTGTGTGTAATAATAGCTCCGTGCATGCCTTTGGATTGCGTAAAGTTGACTTATTTACTGCACACTTATTTGGATTTAATTATAAAGTTATTTTGCAATAAAATATCAAATAACAAGATTCATATATAGAAACTTAGAGAATGCAAGGCCAGGTGGTAGTGCAGGTGGACCTGATGGTTGGTAGAGCTGTAAAACTATCGATAGTTGCAACATTCAATAGTTTCGATGGTCTTACAATAAATATTCAATAGTATCGAAATTATTTTTAACTTAAAAAACAAACTAAAACAATAAAAATCTCTATCATTATAATAAACATTGCATTTGTTTAACACAATGAGAACCCTCATGGACTATAACAAAACAAAACAAGTTTGAATTAAATTAAAGTTAAATGTATGGCTTTTAGTCTTTAGCCAAGATTCAAGAATTGTTATGAAGAAAAAGAATCATGTCCATGTGCTTAGCTTTTAAGGCTCCTTACAATCCATTAGAATCTGTCCGTTATAATCGATCCAGCTTTGCTAAACAATCGCTCTGACTCCGTGCATAAGGCAGGAATGCACAAAAATTTCGTAATAACGTCTTTTATTTTACTTTCGTTATGCTGTAAATGCGGAAATATTCAACATTTTTTAAGAAATTCTTATTAAACTATATACCTGCAAATATTTGAGGGGATGCCAAGGCAGATGCCAAGGAATGATGTTTCCCAATATAATGGTGTAAATCAATTTCATATAAATGTATTTCTCACCAAAATTTACTGTCAACCTGCAAAGTTGGGCCAAAACAAGTGATGATGCCCATGATACTACCGCTAACGATAGTATCGATAGTGACGCAAACAAATAAAAATTCGATATATCGATAGTCGCATCAATAGTTTTACAGCACTAATGGTTTAATTTCTTTCCCTCTCGCTCTCTCTCTCTATCCCTCTCTCTATCTATTCTTTGTTGAGTGAATAAAATGAAGGATTGATCAAAAGAATTGTTTAATTAAACGGAAATGCAAAAGTCTTGAAGGCTTCCAGCAAACGTCTCGTCTTTGACAAATGCCCATTTTTGATCGTAGCTCTACTCAGTCCTGCAGCTCTAGAGGTAATCAGCAGCAGACTCCACCACAGCCGTGCATTGTTTGCCATTTAAGCCGATTAACGGGTGCAAGTGGTGCCAGTGGTGCCAGTGGTGCAAGCGCCCACGCATATCAAATCTGTCGACAAGCAGGCATACACCTGCACTTGAATTTTTAATTATCTGCCACATTTTAATTAACAAATAAGATAGAAGAGCAGAAACCAAAACGAAAACAAAAACAAAAACAAACACAGCAAAAGCCACGTCAAACGACATTTGTGAAAGGCAACTGATGGCTGACTGGTTGGGCTTTGGCCTTTGGCTCGGACCCTCTCGACACGGGCTGCTGTGAAATTAAAATTTATTTTAACCATAATCTGGAAAATTCAATGAACAACATGCGAACTCAATTGAATTCAATTTGATTCAAAGGGCCGCACTCGTTGGCCATGGCAATGTCGACGGCAACGTCAAGTCAATAGCAGCGAATTTGTTTGTTCTGATCTGTGTGGATTGAAATACAGTTAGGGATTCAAAGCCAGAGGGAGGCAGACAGATAGAGAGAGTGGGAGAGAGTGAGAGAGGCAGGGACTCACTCCCACTCCCACTGCATGACAGCTAGGAGTACTACAATTTCGCATCGTGTCTGGCCAAATGCAGCTGGCCTGGTCTGCTCTATTCTGGCCTGGCCCGGTCTGGCCCGGTCTGGCCTGCCCTGACTTGCCCTGACTTGCCGGCCATAGACGTGACTCTCAGATTGATGACTCTGCAAGTTGCTTGTGCATGGCAATGGGGTAATTTGATTATCGTTTCGCAGATGGAATATGAAACATCTGCTTCGATAGGTTCGCCAATGGCTATTTCACGATTTCACAACTGAATTGCCATACAAATTGTATGATATATACAGCGCGCTAAAGAGCATAGACATATAGCATACACAAATCCTATACTATATATTCGCAATAGAAGAAAATTGAGGAAATTTGATTTTATGATTCCGCAGACAAATATAAATAGTTGTAAATCTCTATAAAACTTATAATAAATATGTTAAGCAACAAATCGATAAAGGAACTTAACTTTGACTTTTCATGCTCGCTCACGAAGTGAGTGCAGAGAGTATATCGGTTTTGTGTAATGAGAGGTGGAGAATGGACACTTGGCAGATACACTCATTTTGTATCTTAGATTTATAAATTCTGATAATATTTGGAATACATGGAATAGGAGCGTGGCAAATCGTGCTATAATTTATCTGGCATAACAGAAATTATATGATTTGAGGCGCTAGAGAATTGCAATTTGGAATATATATAGTTCTATTGACAAGCCGAAATATAGCTTAGATTCGGAAAATAGTATATCTTATAGAGACCTGAAGTTCGAAATATATATTTGGGTAGACAACTCATGATTACAAAAAATATAGTAGGCAATATATAGTCTGGTATACAATTAAATATGATATTATGGACTTCAAATTTGGAATATACTATGTGTATGTTGACAATCTTAGAGCTACAACATATGGGTCATGGTAAATCGGGCTATAATTGAACATAAATAATATTTGACTTGAAATATTGAATGTATATTTATGTTGACAAGTCAAGATGAATAAAAATATATAGTAGTCAGAACTACGCCCGCTAGGGAAGTATTCAAATACGGATAACTATATATATTCTCATACTACATCTTGTATGCCAAAAAATAAATGTTTAAGTTGACAAACCTAGAGTTAAAATATTCAAAATTCACATCTAAAAATTCATTTAAATTGCCCATTTGAGGCGTGGCCTATCGGGCTAAGTCTGGTAGAGCAGAAATGATACTATTTGAGATGCTATAGAATCGAAATTTAGAATATATATTCTTGAGGACTGGTTGAGATAAAAATTGTTTTGTAGACATATCTCAGTTTACTAGGTGCGTGGTAAACTGGTAAAAATTACTATTTTCTACAGTTTTGAAGTTTGAAAACCTATTGAATCGTACCGAAAAGCTGAATTCTCTAAAATTTTTAAATCCTCAAATTTTGACAGTATAGTAACTTTCTAGATTACCTCTGAAGATAAAAAAACTGTATATATTCTCTGCTGCTGGGGCCCAGAGAAAGCTTTGATTCTTATTAGAAAATGGAACTATTCGATTTGATTTATTATAAATTGTACAGAGAAATTATATATCTGTATAAGTGTATCTCTCTCTTATGGTCTTCCAAACTTGCTAGTTAGCCATTCCTCTACCTCCAATCTCTACTTTCCAATCTCCACTCTCCAATCTCCAATCTTCACTTTCCAATCTCCACTCTCCACTCTCCAATCTCCAATCTCCACTCTCCAATCTCTCTTTGACTACTTCTTCAGTTTAACCAGAGCTGATTCAACTATTTCTACACCTTGAACGAGCATAATGTCGTCGCCGATGCCCGTGTGGAACACTCTCGTTGGTTCCTTTTCGTTTTGTACAACTTTTGCTCTTTTCTGCTGGCGTCATCTTCTCGCTCTCCATCTTTTTTTTTCTGTCCTGTTGCTGATCCTGCAGTTGCTGCTGGCTGTTGCTGCCTGTGCCAAATGCATTTACTTGTTAATTCGTTCAACAGCAAACTCACTTTGCAAGTGTGTGTGGGTGTGAGTGTGGGTGTGAGTGTTGGTGTGAGTGGGCGTGAGAGGGCGGGTGAGCGGAGGTGGTGGGGTGTGTTTGGTTAGTTTCTGTTGTGCAATGCGCTGCAATTCAGTTAAGTTTTGATTGCTATTTTCGCTTCGCTTCCTGGCAGCGGCTGCCTGCGCCCCTGGCGGCAGAGCAACGTTATCACAGCGCCGTTGCCTTTACCGTCACCGTCACTGTTACAGTTACCTTTACCTTTACCTTTGGTGGTGCCGTTGCCGTTGCCGCCATCGAGGCCTCGGCACAATGTTGCCAACAGCAGCAAATGTGTGACATATCCGCTTCCGCTTGCCGCGCTAATGTATTAGAGAGACACGCACACGCACACACAGCCACCCACACACACACACACACGCGCACGCACACGCATGGCTAAAAACAGTGGCAACTATTTACAACTTTTATTTTTTTTTTTTTTGTTTTTAGTTATAAATTGTCGTTGCTTTGTATCATGCAAGAAAATATTGCGCTGACAAAAAATGCAAACGTGATGAAGTCTGTTGCAGCACAAAACTGGGTGGGCGTGGCCGTGGCCGTGGCCATGGTGGTCCTTGTGGTGGCTGTGGGCGCAAAGCATGCGACGATAACATTCAACAGCTAAAAACAAAAAAAAAAAGCTATGAACTACAGTTTCAGCCGTGAACTGCAAATGGCTGCAAAAATTTAGCTTTGTTTGGCTTTGTTTATCGAACTCGCTTCCTGCCGGGCTGCCGGGCTGCCTGCTGTCATCGCTATTGTTACTGCCACGCCCACTGTCCCGCTGTCCTTGCCGCAGCGCAACTGCACGCTTTCGACGACATTTAATGCAGAAATACGCTAAATATTTCCATAAATTCCGCCAAAAACTTCTAATTGTCAAAGCGTTTCAGGCGAATGCCAGTTCAGTTCCCAGCGAGTTCCCAACTACATAGCTGCCATTGCTGTTATTAGTTGAACATTGTTCAATAATGATAATAATGGTAATAATTAAGCTTGATTTAGATTTAATTGCGTAGCTGGAGAGTTATGTATGAGCGTGAGTAGTGGGCGTACGGTAGAGATGGATGTGATGGGGCTTATAAATAGACTGAGTTCTAAATATAGAACATAATCAAGGGTGTGTCTCTTTCATAATTTTTTGCTTCTATACGAATTTTGTATATATTATCTATATAATATTATAACAATATTGAATGAATGTTAAGTACATGTATATATATTTTTAGGTTTTAGTTTTTTTTAATTTTTTTCCTATAGGACAATTCGTAAATTATATTAGCTTTCAATTAACATTTATATATTTACATTTAGTGATTAGAGCTAGGTTAGGGTATAGTGGATAGGAAAGATATGATATAAACCCACCTTTTTCTTCCTAATTAGGGAAGATATGGTGTAAGATCATCTTTTTCTTCCTGGTTAGGGAAGATATGATATATAATCACCTTTTTCTTCCTGGTTGGGGAAGATATGATATATAATCACCTTTTTTCCATTTCAACTGAAATACATACATATACATATAATATTATTGTAAAGAAATTGTTAAGTCCTTAGTGGATAACAAATAAATTATGTTGCACTAACAGATACGACGAATACTTAAGACATAAGAGTTATGTATATTAATGAAAAGTAGTTGAGGTAAGGTAATATACGAATGAACAAGGCAGGCAGGCTAGTGAATAGGGAGAACTTCATGGACCTGTAGACACTATAGCTAACAAGTTCCGTCGCTGGAGCTGCAATAGTGGAGCTCGATTCATCTCTCAATGCAACAAGCTTTAGTTAAAACTCTTCTAGTTAAAAATTGATATCTAATAGCAAAACTTGTTTTGCTATTGCTATAAAAACAACCTTATCTCCATTGTCATAGTTTGACATGGCGTGAAGTGCAGTCATAGGGCAGAAGTTCATTTCGCTAGCATGAGTATAGGCTCTGCTTGCATATTCCCTGTACATATATATATAACTGAGATTCCCATCACTGACGAAGGCTAAATAAAGGCTTGTCTTAGCTGAATAGGAACAGCTTGTTATTATTTATTGATTACAAAGCAGCTGCTGCGCGACATTTGTAGATCAGGCAGAGGAAGTCTAAATAATGGATATAATAAGCAGTCAGATGTTAATCTAGATAATGTTACTAAACAGAGCAGGAAACTTGTTTAAAATATTAAGTAATATATAAAATATAAAATACAAAATATATAATATAAAATATAAAATATAAAATATAAAATATAAAATATAAAATATAAAATATAAAATATAAAATATAAAATATAAAATATAAAATATAAAATATAAAATATAAAATATAAAATATAAAATATAAAATATAAAATATAAAATATAAAATATAAAATACAAAATATAAAAGACTAGTTAAAGAACGATTATTAGTGGCTGCACCGTATGCAGAGCTGTTAATTTTTCCATTTGAATGGAAATGCAAAATGGGTTTTCAAAAGGTAAAACGGTCCGTATGATATATATAATATAATGAGAATATATACATACTAATATATATTTATGAGTTTTTTTTTTTTGATAAGACAAACATAGCTTACTTAAATTTCATTTCAATGTGAAACTTTAAAAACTCTACGAGGTAAATAATTGACTGAGTTAACGAAAATGTGTGTGTGAGTGAGTGATGTGTGATGATGTTAAGGTGTGAGTCAAATGAAAGGTATATGTTATGGAAGTAAGTACTATAAACGAGGTTTGGGTATGAAGTATGTATGTGAAGTATGTGGTCTGAGAGATATGCAAGTTGGGCTGCTTTAAGTCTATGTATGGAAGGATGTAGAGTGAAAGGTTTTTCCCTTGTCTACATTTGATTCGTGTGCAATATTAGGAATATGAAATAATGCAGAGATAATGTATAGTTTTGTTTAGAGCTTCATAGCTTTGTGCTGGCCAAACTGCTTTATTTCACAGCCCATTTAACAGACTTTGTTGAGTTTGGTTTGAAAGGGACTTAAACTAGCACAGCTATTGGAAATTGTATTTGAAAATAGTAAATCTGTGCATCAGAGTAGTGAATATTAGTTAGAAATTGAAAGACCCAATCCTTGTTTTAATTTTTTTTAGATCCCGAACCAGAATTTGCTGCAGTCGTTGAGGCTCAACTGCAACATGGCTACTTGTCTAAATTGAAAGAGCTGCATTGATCGGCTTAACCAAATATGAGAATATGAATGGCCTGTGAGCCGATTTGAATAAGATTCATTATGTACATATATATACATATAAATATATGTCTACAATATATAGATATATATCTATATATGTATATAATCGGCTTAAAGTTGCATTGTAAGAATCAAAGCATTAGGAAATAGAGCGACGGGCATCTTAATGCCGCTGGATGCATTTGCCATGGCTGAAGCCGTCAACAGCAGCTTTATAATGAACACAGACCTATGCCAGCTTCTCTCCCTCTCTCTCTCTTTCTCCCCCTCTCTCCCTCTCACTCTCTGTGCTTTCATTCTAGCTGCCATTCTTGTTGGCGCTGAGTGTTTAGAGCTAGGACTGTTTGGGTAGTTCATGGGGCGGTTGCCATGGAAATCTATGGTCCAAGTGAAGAGGCCAACTCTGGCCTGCTGCATGCCAGATTCAGTGCGGCAAGCCGCAATTAGGTGAGCTTAGTGGCTCCGCCAGCAGCAGCAACAGCAGCAGCAGCAACAGCAGCAGCAGCAGCAGCAGCGGCAGCGACCAGTTACATCATTCTCACACGCACAAGGATTTTCAAAAATTTTCACAAATATTTTCACAGATGCAAAATGCAGAAGAACGATGCAAACACAATTTCCAGCAGCAACAACAGCAACAGCAGCAGTAGCAGCAGGAGCAGCAGCCACAGCAGCTGCAGTTGCAGCTGTGACAGGTGATATCATTTGGACAACATGCACGTATACTGCTGTGTGTCATTTTTAAATTCAACAAAGCCGAAGCTCGTTTGCCAAATTGTTGATAAAATTGCTGCAACCGAACACAGTTGCAACAGCAACAGCAGCAACCACAAGAGCCGCACGAGCTGTTGGCCAGAAAACGAAAAACAAACGAAAAAAAGCCAGAAAAAAAACAGCTAGCGTTGACTTAAAAGCTGATATACTTCAACGGTTTATTGTGTTCACCATTTCTTCGTTCACAAAAAAAATTGGGCAAAAAACAAAAAAAAGAGGGAAAGGAAAGGGAAATCGTGCTGACTGGCCCAGACTCTGTGGTCGATGGTAACCAGCATCCGCATGCAGTCATATGCGGATGATCCAATTTGTTTTTCCTGCATTTCAATTGTCATGGCTACGCGAAAGTATCTCGGCCCGACACTGGCTGCCTGTTCTCTGGCTAAAATGGCAGCTAAAGATTGAAGACCATAAACCAATTAATTCTTACTTTAATTTCAATTCAATGCGAGCTCAAATGTTTATTTGCTTGGCCCAAATTGACTTTTGCCTTCAATTCCATTGGCGCACAGTGGGGCTGAACGTGGTCTAAAATGGCCAAATGACTCAAGTCTGATGCGGAATTTATTAGAGGGTTAGAATCAGAAAGGTTATAGAAACTTGATGGAGCTGTAGAAGTAGAGTTAGAGGGCAAATATGAGTTGTCAACCGGTATTAAAAGCGCGACAAATGTGAACAAATTTTAAAAATATATTTTTTCAATTGAAGTGCAACAGATAAAAGATATTTTTAAATCGTCTAAAAGTAAAGTAAAGTAAAAGTAAAATAAAATAAAATACAAAATAAAAATAATGCATTGGTATCTTTAGAAAAACACTTAACGTCTTCCTCTTCTCTTTGAAGAATCCTATTCATATGACATCATCAGCAATAAATTCCTTTTTAAGCTTAATGTCCACTCATACTCGATTTAAAATTTCAAAATATCATTACTTTCTATTTTTGCAACGAAAAATCATCCCAAGCCCCACTGTGCGACACAGGTGCATAAAGCCACAGATGTGCACATATCAAAGTGCCGTAAATTTATATATTTATTAAACCTCAAAATAAGAAAAAACTCACCTGAATTCGCATCACATGAACAGCGAAAAGTTATTATATTTGCATTGGCTGTAAAGAAATATATATATATATATGTATATACCTATATTGATAGGTTCAAATATACAGACATATACACATATATACGAATACGTACATACATACAAAGGGATGGGACAAATATAATATTGATGATGCTGCAACCACGACGACTGCGACGTCTATTTATGAGATGCATTCAAGTCCGTTAATCATGCTCTAGTGCTCCAGTGCCCTAGAGCCCTGCGAAGAGCTGATATTTGAATATTTCTTTGCTTTTTTCGAACTGCATATGGTAGTAGTATACAAGAATATATATATTTATAACTGAACTGAAGATGTCATGGTAGGACATATTGAAGAAGTAATAGACGGACGGATAGACGACATATGGATGTACGAAGATCCGAAGTACGCACTGATGGTGTGTTGGCGGGACGGAATGTAAGAAATGATAGACGTAAGAATGGGCAGACAAACGAACGGACAGATGGACGGAAGGGTGAACTGAGGGACGGACGTACTGAAGAACTGAACGGACAGACGAAAATATGAACTGATGCTGGGTTGGTTGGACGGACTGAAGAACTTATAGACGGATGGACAGACAGACGAGCAACGGCATGTGGAGAGACGGTTGATGGTCGAATGATCGGACGGGGGAAGACTGAACGGCTGACGGACGGACGGACAGGTAGACAGACGGACGAATGAACTGACGAAAAGATGGACTGATGGTGGGTTGGTCAGACGGACTTATGAACTGATAGACGGATGAACGGAGAACTAGACGGACGGATGGATGGATAGAAGGCTGATAAACGCATGAACAGATAGACGGATAGACAAAGATGTCTAGACGGACTCAAGAATATATATACTTCATGTGTTCGGTTAGTTCCTCTTATGCCTATTTCCAATGAGTTTCGGTTTTAGCCGTAATCCTGTTTATACAATATGCATGATGCACTTCAGAAATAACATGTTCGCATTAATTAGTTAAGTGGAAAAGTTTAAGTGAGGCTTAAGTCATGTTCGCCTTAAGCAGCAGCTGCTTCTGACTAATGATAATGGTAAATCTCAGTAATGTTGCAATTATAGTTGGAATTCCTCGATTGGGGGTATTACGTATTATTGGGGTATGTGTGTGTGTGTGTGTATGGGTGAGAGTGTAGCTGTCAACGGGGATGAATGATCTGTAACTCCTTTCAATTTGCTGCTCATTATTAATTCACGGGAAATTCGTTTGATGGCAACTGCTTTGAATCGCTGAGCTTTTCAGCAGAATCGATGCAAACTATGGATGCCCTTCGCAGTAAGCAGCAACCGCTGCCTGCCCCCGTCAGCCCCACAGCTAACGGCAAACAGTGAAAGGCAAAGGGCAGAGAGCAGAGGCCAGAGAGCAGAGAGCAAAGCGCCTAATGTTTGCTTATTTTTTATTCAGTGAGCAGCACCTTTATTTTATTTATATATATATATATATATATATATATATATATATATATATATATATATATTTTTTTTTTTCGTTTTTGTTTTTATTTTGTTTCGGTGTGTTCAACAAACTGTACAAAGCATTTAGTTGAGATGTGTCGAACGCTTAACTTGGCTGAAAATACTCGATGTACATTTACAGAAAATACATTTCAAGTCCAAATGGAATGCAAGTTTATATACACAATATATATCTATATTTGTTTCTAAATATAGAGTGAACATTTGGTGTACAGGCAAGTTGAATGGCTTTTAAATTTCTTGAATGCTCCATTGATGCGGGCACTATTAAAGTAAATTAGTTTGTATATATATGTCTTTACAAAATATAAGACCATATAATTCTCAAATTGTTTTGGCTTCGCATAGGTAGTAGTAGTAGCAGGTAGGCGGAGAATTGAGAATAGGGGACAGGTGAGAGGAGAGAGGAGAGAGGAGAGAGGAGAGAGGAGAGAGGAGAGAGGAGAGAGGAGAGAGGAGAGAGGAGAGACGAGAGACGAGAGACGAGAGACGAGATATTGTGCAATGAATAGAAAATTCTATTTTTGAAGTTTCCCAATTCTGTTAACTCTGATCCTGATTGTCTGTCACATACTCATGCAAGGGTATTAGTGTGAGCTTGAGAGCTAGTCTAGATCTGCTGTCACAATATTATCCGAGTGGGTTTGCGTCTTAGCTACACGCTTGTCCTTCTTGACTTGCATTCTCTTATGCTCACTCTATGCGTGAAAGAGAGACAAAGATAGCTGTTGTTTAAAGTAGTTACAGTTGTTGCTGCGTGAGAATGAAATGGCTATTGAGGCCAATCAGATAGGATCGTTGAGTCTGGGCACTAGATTATCTGTTGATTGTCAGTGGACGAAGAGCAGCCAATTGGAGTAGTTGTGTTCTACACAATTTTTTTTTTTTAATATATATACATACAAATTAAATACATACATATAATAAAATATACCAAAAAATATAAAATAATTGAAAGCAAATTAAAAACTTACATAAATATGAATGTATGTATATTAAAATGCATATAAAGTAATACATTTTCTGTTAACCCGCACAATAATATGGCTCAAACTGTGATAAATCAGCAAACAAAATAATACATTTGGTTTTTAACCAAATCCCACACACACACACGCACACACACACACTCACATACATATATATAGATATTTCACCGCGCATTCATATTATTCAATAAATTCCGGCCTAGTAAAAAGCGCATTATGCAGTCCATCATCATCGAGTGCAACATTTCCATTTATTTGCGCGTTATTGATTGAGGATTTTTAGTCTGATAATGTATTAATAAACATAATGACGTGCACTTGCCGCATTCAATATTTATGAATATGCGAAGTGGATGTTGTTGGTGGTGGTGTTGGTGGTGGTGTTGATGCTGTTGCTGTTCCTGCTGCTGTTGCTGCTTTTGCAGCTATTGCTGTTGCTGTTGCTGCTGTAGCTATTGTTGTTGCTGTTGCTGTTGTTTCTGCTGATGTTGCTGCTGTTGCTGTTGCTACTGCTGTTGTTGCTGCTGCTGCTGTTGCTGTTGTTGCTGCTGATATTGCTGTTGGTGTTACTGCTTCTGCTGTTGTTGTTGCTGTTATTGCTGTTGCTGCTGTTGCTATTGTTGCTGTTACTGCTGCTGCTGTTGTTGCTGCTGATATTGCTGCTGTTGCTGTTGGTGTTACTGCTTCTGCTGTTGTTGTTGCTGTTATTGCTGTTGCTGTTCCTGTTGCTGTTGCTGCTGCTGCTGTTGCTGCTGCTGCTGTTGCTGCTGCTGCTGTTGCTGCTGCTGCTGTTGCTGCTGCTGCTGCTGTTGCTGTTGCTGTTCCTGTTGCTGCTGTTGCTTTTGCTGCTGTTGCTGCTGTTGCTGTTGCTGCTGTTCCTGTTGCTGTTGCTGCTTCTGCTGTTGTTGTTGCTGTTATTGCTGTTGCTGTTCCTGTTGCTGTTGCTGCTGCTGCTGTTGCTGTTGATGCTGTTGCTGCTGCTGTTGTTGCTGTTGTTGCTGCTGCTGTTGCTGTTGCTGCTGCTGTTGCTGTTGCTGCTGCAGCTGATGTTGCTGCTGTTGCTGCTACTGTTGTTGCTGTTGTTGCGGCTGCTGTTGCTCTTGCTACTGTCATTCCTGCTGCGTGCAAACTTATTGCAAAGTCCATTATATAAAGCAGGGTGAGATGACCTGAGAACGGGATGCAATTCTCAATTCCGCCCTGGGATGTGCTGTGGGTGACATGCAACGGCTGTCAGAGCAGCAACTGGTTGTCACTCTGTCGCTCTGTCCGTCTGTCAATTTGGCAATCGGTCAATGTGGCAATCGGTCACATCGTTCACATTGCTCACATCACTCACATTGGTTTGCCCGACGTCTGGTCAGCGAGTCAATCAATCAATCAGGCAATCAAACAATGCGCTGCGCCGCAGTCGCAGCCGAATAAATACGCATGCAAATGGAGCTTGGCAGAAGCTGAAATGTGAAAAGCGAAGAGCGCAGAGGTCATTGGGACCGGCAAGGACACTTTCGACATTGTGTATCTAATAAGGCTCAGAGCGGCCTGTCACACAGCCACACAGCAATGGACACACACGCACACACACACACACCGGGCCAAACCAATTGATGTGTCTGGCACTTGCCATTCAGTGGACCCGCAATAAAAAACAGCACGCCCGCACTCACTACTAAGCTCCCAATCAAATAAAAAAAAAAAAAAAAAAAAAAAAAAAAAAAAAATAGAAAATAAAGGAAAAAATGAAAAGGTTTTCCCTATATTTATATCCTGAACGCAAAGCTAAATGGCCTAATGGGCTATAATGGTCTGGCCAATGTGTTTGTGACTGCCAACTGTAGGCGTGGCGGAACTATATCTATTTATATATAATACATAGATATACATATGTATATATATGTATATCTGTATATATATAATTTAGTCCTAGATCAATAATATTTCTTAGCTAGTTTTTCTATATAGTCTCATTGATCTTGGCTTTTGCGACAGCTAAAATCATGATATTTATATTACAAACAAGTTTATTTTAAATTGTTAGCTGAATTCAAGTATTTTTGTGATAATAGATATAAAGAAAGGCTAGGAAAATCATACTATTGATTTGAAATGCAACACTAATATTGCCTTGGAAGTCATATATTATTATATAGTTTGTATCTATATAATCTTTATATATAATAATAATATCTATTATATACGAATTATATTATATAGATGCTACCTAGTTAGGTAGGTAAAGCATAAAGGTAACTACCTAGTATTCTATTTTCCTTTATACCTTTATGCTTTATTATAGGGAAGAGGAGAGGAGCTTAGGAAGCTAAAGGCATAACGAGTATAAGTAAATTTTAGAATCATTTTTTCACAACTTTTTAATCAAATAATACGAGAGAAGTTTCTGAAATTAGATACTTCTCTCTCTAGATATTTGTGATTAATTAATATTAATTAATATTTGAGAGTATTTGTATTAAATAATATATGAAGATTATGATGATTATCATTATGATTAATATATATTCATATAATACATGATAATTATGATTATGATTATGATTAATATGTATGTATAATATATGATTATCATGACAAATAAAGCTGAAGACCTGTGTATAGTAACACTGTCCGAGATCAATAAATAGTATAAAAATGAGTAGAAAAATATTATAAAAATTGCATGAAAGTGAATGCTTTAAAGGAAAATCCAATGGTAATTGCAATTGGAACTACAATCGAAGGTCTAACTTGAACTAATTCGAATACATCAACTGCACAGCAAATGCGAAAATAGACAACTAACAATGGACAGCAAGCACGTTTACGCACTCAGCTGAGCGGCAGCAGGGTAGCAGCTAGTCGATCAGTTGCCACAACAATACCGTTAGTTGTTTTCAATAAAAGCGTTGGTCAAATGTATGGAGTAGAGCATAACAATGGCCATGCATGCACTAAAGAGGCGGGTGTATGTGTGTGTGTGTGCGTGGGTGTGTCTGGGTGTGTATGGTGTGTGTGTGTGTGTGTGTGTGTGGTCAGGGCTTGTTTGTCAATTCAGTGTTTGTCAATGTTGTGGGCGTGTGTCGCAGCATTTGTCAATCATCGAACATCGAATTCAGTTTAGCCGTAGCACAAAGCGCCAAGTTTTTTGCTGATTGCCAATTTAGATGTGCAGGTCGAACAAATCGGTCAACCGATTCGCTCGAATAACAGCTAATTAAATCAATTAAATTCCATATAATTCGTGATATGAAATATGAAAGTTGAGCAAGTGTCAGGCGAAGTAAGCTGAAACGCCATGTGACGTCACTCTGTTTTCCATAGAATTTAATAGCAATAGTAATTGATTACATATTGATTAAAAACTAGTTAAAATTTTCTAAATAATGTAAATAATTATTATCATGATATGAATGAATATCTGTATTATATCTATTGACAGATAGATTCATCCTAATCAAGAATATATACATATCTTTTTTTTTTAATTTGTTCAGATCTCTTTCTTAAGGAAACACATTTTTGCCTAAATTACTATTTTCATTGAGTTTAGCATCGAATGAATCGAATGCTAATTTCAATAATTTCTATAAGACTGAAAATTCGAATTAATTCATATATTTCATAATACTAAATCAAATCCATTATACATCAGTGATCAAAGAGCTCAACGAGTTCTGTCCGCTGCTGCAAAAGTTTATTTGATAATTTTCCAGTCCAGTTTCGAATTAGAAACAAAAAGTTTGCCACACTCAGCGAAAAGTCAATTTATTCTAAGTATTCGATTCTTTGCACACACAATTTTCTTTGAAATAAATAAAAATCACAATCCGAGCCGAATCCATGGCGTTCCGAATGGGTTAGCCTTCGTGTGCCGCGCCCTCTGCAACAAAAGTCGGCCTGGAATGGGCTGCAAAGTTTTCTAGCCACGCCCACAGCTGTTTGATTACTTTTCATTATAGAAATTAAAGTTCGCACAAACGAAGTTAGCTGATTCACAATCTTGGGCCTTGTCGTGCGCAATCGCATGCTAAAGGCAGTTAATTTGGTGTTGGCTTTAAAGTTAATATTCTGAAGTTTTTCTCACTCTCTCTTTCTCTGTCTCTGTCTCTGTCTCTGTCGCTCTGCTGTCCATCATACTAAAAACTTTATAATTATTTAAACGCGTTGTCATATTTACACCTGCTGCGGTATCCCCAACTAAGTCCAGTTACAGCTGCCAACTGACTTGGCCCAAATTGCCACGGCTCGGCCCGTTGAAAACTTGTGTCAAAGCAAAACTTCTTGGCCGTAATTACTGGCGGCGATTGCAGGGGATCGGGGAATGGCTCATCACAGCTGGATAGCTGAGCTGACAGAGTTATGAAAATGGCCGGGTTACAACAGTTGGCAGTTGTCCACGACGCATAGCCACATAAACACAAAGTCTTGCGGTCTCTGAGTAATGCTGAAATTTCATTTCAACTTTCGCATAATTTTATGCTCATTATAGCAACTGTATTGACACACACACACACACAGCTGGGGCCAAGTGGGAGCTATAGCCATAGCTGAATAGCGAAATGTCAAATCCCAAGACAGCGGCCATGCGGCGCTGTGTATAGCCTCGCAAAAGCTTTAATTACTTTGATGCATGATTTTCTTGCCATTTGCAATTTGTAACGAGTCTGCGTGAAGCGTGAGCTCAGATCGACTACGGAATGCTCTGCCTGCTGCTGCGTGGAAAGTGTAACTGAATGAGTTGGCATGAATTTGATTTATTTTAGATTGAATTCTAGTTGAGTCTTCACTATATATAGCAGCCATTGAAGGCAAGTAATACCTGCTCGAGGAGATAGAGAGATTTTAATGTTGGGTCAAGTTCTTCGACATATTTTTGATGTGAGAAGTTTTCTTACCTTTATTCTAAGTTTTAGCTTTGATTTTTCCAATCAGATGATCAACAGAGCTGCTATAACTATCGATAACGGCACGCGTGGTATCGATATACAATCGTTTTTGCGATAGCTCGAAGAATCGATTCACTTATCGAACAGCTGAAACACATCTATTACACAATCGATGGTATCGAAGAATTTTGTTCGATGTTGATATATTGGTTCAGTTATAGAACAGTTGAACCAATGCTTGACTGATCCAATGGTGTACTGAAAGACCGGTTCAGTTTCCGTTTTCCGGGTATTTCTTATTGCTAAAATTTCTTACGGAAAAAGCCAGATAATTGAAATAAGTACAGATATCTAGGCACATCACTTTATGCTGAAGCTTTACTCTTGCTACTTTAATTCGAGGCTGGCAATGAGTAACACTAACTAACATAGGCAAACAGTTGCTATACAAGCTAATCAACGGATGGCTAGATCCTATCATATCAGTGGTTACTGATTCACAATGTCCATTAGACTTCGTTCTCCCTGCATGACATAATTAGTATATCCACAAAAGAGAAGAGTATGCTCGTAACATAGATAATGAACAGGCTGGCTTTAGTTAACCTGCCACACACAACACACATTCACACACACACTCACACACACTAGCTCATTTACACATTTGTATAGAATATTTATTTGATGTGCGGTTTCCTTTCGCTTTGCAGCTAGGACACGCACACAGGACGAGCGCGCGTATTCCCAACTGGCTAGCAATTGAGCAATTGTGAAAATGGGTAAGTGGGCGAGAGAGAATAGAGAGTTGACGATGGCAACAAAACAAAGCACGACACGGCACGACACGACACGACACGACACGACACACTAATGAACGTCCGTGTGGGAGAGGAATCTGCAATTTAACTGCTTCCATTTTATAGATGCGCTACGCTTGCGTGGTTCGCCATTTGTGCGTTTCGGTGGCGGGGCCGGACATGGACCGGGCTTGCCGCATCCACATCCCCAGGCACACGCACATGCCGCACACATCACACAGCAGGAGCCGCTCATTGTTGTGGAGGAATCGAATCTGCCCGAGGAGGTGGAGCCGGAGAGCTCCGAGACATTCTCAAATCGCGCCAGTCTGGACATCGATTCGCCCGTGAATCCCTATCTGCTATCACCATGGCGTGATCCGCGCGAGGCCCGCAAACACTCGCTGCCCTCACAGCAGGTCACCGAGGGCATCACCGCCAGTCAGGTGCGTCGTCTGTCGGAGCGCGGCGGCGAGGGCTCCGGCCCGTCGCCCAAGGAGGCCGCATTCTTGGCCACACTCTCACAGGCGCCGGCTCCATCCGGCCGTCGGCACTCAGTCGTTACCATCTCGAAGGTGCCCACCACACTCTTTGGACGCTCTCGCCGCGAATCTGTCGCCGCCTATCCCTCGAGCAATGGGTAAGTGTCTTAACTTCATTAGGCGAATAGGTTTCTTTAAATAGAATTTACACCTGAATTTATGCCCGAATGAAATTAAGCATTAGAGGAAGCTGTGAATTGAGATGTTTTTAGAAGAATCCTGTCACATAAAGAAAGGAAATCTATTTAAACTGAACTCTATTGTTATGATCATTGATTCTTCCGACATAAGAGTCTCTTCGCTTGACTTGGATCTATAAAAGATATTTGAATAGCAATGGAGTCCTTGACTATTTCCTTAAATTTACTCTTCCTAGAAGGATCCTTTCACCTACAGAAAACAATTCTTGTCTCGACTGAAATCTATAGGAAATCCATATCCGATTTACATTCGAATCGTTGACTATTTCTTTCAATTTACTCCTCCAAGACGAACTCTATATTATAATTAAAATAACTCTTTTTTAATTCAAGTTTCTGATTATTGCCTTAAATAGATGTATCCTAGACGAATAAATCTATTGGACTCTCTGGTCATGATTATTGATTCTTCCGAAGGAAGAGTCGTTTGTCTTGGTTTAGATCCGTAAGAATGGGAGATTCCTATTTGATTTGCATTCGAGTTGTTGTCTGTTTCTATAATTTTATTCCTCCGAAAGGGATCCCTTCACACACAGCAAATAATTCAATTGTAAGTTTATTCTCTGGTTGATTTTTCCGATAACAGAGTGTCTTCCGTTAAACATAGTTATATACAAGCTATTCGATTGGCATTCAAGTTTTTGATTATTTCCTTCAATTTATTCATTCTACAATGATAAATCTCTGATGATGATTATTGATTTTTCCGATAGAACAGTCTTTTCCTTTGAAGTAGTTCTTTACAAGCTATTCGATTCTTCCGATGGAAGTGTTCCTGGTCTTGACTTAGATCCATAAGAGATTTCTATTTACTCTATCGTTTGTGCACATCTATAATTTTACTCATCCGAGAAGGATGCCTTGACACACAGAAATTAATTCCATTGTACCACAATTCATAAGTCATAATAATTGATTCTTCCGATGGCAAAGTCTCTTGTCCACTTCTATAAATTTTCTCCTACAAGAATTCCTGCACATACAGCAAATAAATACATTGTACCTCAGTTCTCCAGTCATGATAATTGATTTTTCCGATGGCAGAGTCCCCTGCCTGAACTTAGACCCATTAGAGCTGTTCGATATTCGCTGCGAGTCGTTAACCAATTCGATTGATTATTGCAGCAGCAGCCGCGTATTGAACTCCCGCCGGGAGAGCAACACAGGACCCCCGTCGACAGACCCGATTGGCAGCATACACAACCTGCAGCTGGACATCATGGATGACATTTACTTGCAGTCGCGCAAGGCCCGCTTGAAGCTGTGGACGTCGAGCAACGAGAAGGTGTGCGAGGTGCAGACGGTGGACGAGGTGGGCGCGGCTGCGCCCGCCCGCCGCTACACGAATCGCCGCTACTCGGAGTGTCCCCAGCCGGGCGTGGGCGGCGGCAGCATTATGCGTCGCGCCTCCGAGCATCCACAGCCGCCGACTGTGTCGCCGCAGCCGCTGTCGGCGCGCGCATCAACGCGGCGCAAGAAGTCGGGCAGCGGCCTGGGCCTGCTGGGCAGCCGGACGGACATCGCTGGCATATTCAGTTCGATAACGGGCTCGGGCAGCTACTCCGGGCCGGACTCGCATCGGCCGGATCCGGACGGCGGCTCCTCCAGCTCGTCGGGCGCCACGGGCAACAGCGCCACCAGCCCCTTTCTGAGCAATACCTTCCAGCAGGCGGCTCGCGGGCGCACCACCAGTGCCACGCCCACTCCCAGTGGCGGGCAGGCCTCGAGCAGCATGCTGTTGGATCCGAACGCCGGGCGCTCGACGCGCTCGAACAGCTTCGACGTCTCCATATTGAACAACGCCAAGCAGCTGGTGACCGAGGCGCAGGACAACAGCTCGGCCGCCATTTCCGGCTGGTTCGGGAAGCGTCCGACGACGCCGCTGCCGCGTAAGAAGAGCGTGCGCAGCAAGAGCAGCGCCATGGCGCTCTCCAAGGACATGCTGGAGCGGCTGCAGAAGAAGGACCCGCTAGGCGGCGACTCCGGCAAGCCGAAGCTAAAGCCGCGCAGCAAGCAGAAGAAGAGCTGGGCCGACGCCACCAAGGCGAACATCGTCGATGCCACCATCCTGGGCACGGCCATCGAGGGCTTTCTGCGCAAGAGCTCTAATGCCAGTATGGGCGGCGGCGGCGGCATGAATCCGGCCGGCGCCTCCACATCGGCGGCCAGTCGCTCGTCGGCGTCGGCCAGTGGCAGCAGCCGTGGAGCCGTACCCAAAGATTCCGGCGCCAGCGGCAGCAGCTCCAGCGGCTCCGGCGGCGGACGACGCAGTCGACCATCGGCCGCCAGCTCGGCCCAGTCGCAGGCTGGCCGTGCTATGCGCTCCACGCTCAACTGGTTCAGCAAGGGCGACGAGGACGACTCCAAGGACACGTGCGATGCTTCGCTGTGCGCCACGCTCAAGGATCTGTTTGTCAAATAGATCGGGCCGCCGAGACGCAAGTAAACGGACAGCAGAGCGCAAGAGACGAAAGGAATGGAAGGTGAGCAGACGAGATAATAGATAAAAAAAATTATAAATATATATATATTTATATTTTTTTATTTATTTTTTATCAATTATATATAAAGCTGTGAAAAATAAAATAGCACAATTATCATAAACATATTCAATATTTTTATGTATATACATATTTTACTTACAGCTGTGTTCACAAAAATAGCAGTGCCCTTGAGCTTTCTCTTCAAAGTTGATAAATCATATAAAAAAAAAACATAATTGCACCAATCTTTTATATGTTTAGAATATATATATATATATATATATATATATATATATATATATATATATATATATATATATATATATATTTATAACAAAATTAATAACATTTTGGGTTGAAAACAAAGTCCCTATGTCTATATTCCAAAAGTCCAAGAACTGAATGTGTAAAAAGAAATGTGCAAACATTTTTGCAATCTCTGTTAGCATCAACTGCACTGCTATTTTTGTGAACACATCTGAATATATCTCAAACAATTAAGAAAAAAAAATTTTAAATTTAAAAATTTAAAAAAAAAAATTTAAATAATAATTAACAAACTCTAACTTATAATTAATAAAAAATGAAAATAAAAATATTCCTTAAGTTCATTATTTGGTTGTGTTGCCTTTATTAACAGTTACGGCTGCACGTCGAGGCATGGAATAATTTTTTCGATTTTTTTTGAGAATTTTTTGAAATAGATAATGGCGTTGAATATTTTTTGCAATAATTTATTGTTTTCTGCTTTTATAAAAGTAATCAGTAGATAAATACACTGATAAATATATCGAGGAGAACTTCTTAAAAAAGTGGTGCTATTTTATTTATCATAGCAGTATATATTTATCCATTTACTATATCTCCTATCTGTTCCTTTTCGTATCTCCCTCTACAGCGAGCTACTTGCATCTCGAACACATCACGACGATATCATTTTTGCATACAAATCACAGGATAAACGAAACGAAACGAAACGAACGCAGGATAAGTTACTAACCAAAAACCGAATGGAACAAAAGGTACAATTTGAAACAATAACGGTAAATCGTATAGGTGATCTGAGTGACCAGAGCGACGTGGCACACGTAGTAGTAAATAGCAATAGCAGAGAAACAATTTTTAATGGCAACAGTGCAGGTGAGTTTTGTGATTAAAGCAGGGCAGGGAGAGGCTGGGCAGGGCGAGGTGTGGGCGTGGCAGGCCGAACGACAAATTTACCCCAAAAGACAGACATTAAAGCATACATATTCTATGAAAAATATATACACCCCTATATATACACATATATATTTACATACAAAGCGTATTTACATTTTTAATCGTCATTTAAAGAAAATAAAAATAAAAAATTAAAAATAAAAATTAAAAATAAAACAAAAAGCAAACAATATGCAAAGAAATAATGGGAAAAATTAAAAAAAAAAATTAAATAAATAAAATGAAAACTATTTTTTTTTTAATGTGAGAATCTCAGCCAATATGAATGTGTCAACTTACTATATATACATACATGTATATATTTAAATATATATAAATAATATTTTTTTTTGTAATCAAGTGAAATGCAGAGCAAAGCGTTTCAATTGCTTCTAATCCTAAAATGTACAAATATTAAATACATATTAACCCATATCAGACTAAACATATTATATGCAAAATATATATACATATATATTCATACAGAAAATAAATGTTATGAATGGAAACGAATACATATGACAAAAAAAAAAAGAAAAGAAAAACAAAACAGATCGAACCTAAAATGTTAAAATAAATACACATATTCTATAAATGTTTATAGATGTTCGAAACGTGCAGCTCTAGAAGAACTTCACACTATATATATATAGATAAATTTTTTTTTTTTGTGTGTCGATGCAGGCAACAACTAGGAGACGGTCTAAAGGTTCCATAATAGATAAAGACATATACCTGAATATGAATAATAATAGAGGGCGGCTTGAAAAGCGCTCAAATACAAATTGCAATCGGCAGACGCGTGCAATTTGAGCTTAACAGAAAAAAAGAAAAGAAAAATACCAAAAAAAATGTTACATATTGATGTTAAAATTATATATATATATAACATATATATATGTATGCTAAATGAAGTTACATTCTCCTCAACATCTCTGTGTATGAACTCAAATCGATTTGAGTTTGAATTAAAAAAAAAAAGATAAATAAAATAAAATAAAAACTTTGCTAATTGAATTGTGCGAAAAGTTTAGAAAGTTGGAAAATGTTTGAGAGCTTTAAGAGGTAACGAGGTGGGAAAATTGGCAATTTGCCAAATTGGCAGCAATCAATCAAGTATGCTTCAATCATACTTCCAAGTTCACAATATGTGTGCGCTAGCTGTATCAATTAATAAAGTTAGATCGCCAAACGGCGATTCCACAACACTGAACACTGAACACTCAACACTGAACACTTGAGGCGCTGCTCAACACTGTTGAGTTGGGCAAGCATCAACACACATATTTTTACAATAAGTATTTAAAGGCATATGTACCTAAGGAACTACATATATATGTATATGTATATGTATATGTGTATACTATATATTTATGTATATATATATATATACATAACTCTCAATGTGCCCAATTAACGTATATCGATTTCCAATGTGTGTTTCACTAATACTTGAGATCTGTGCGTCAACCCAAAGTTAACTTTCACTTTCAATGCTAAATATATAAAAATATATATAAAGGTTAGACTGTAGCATATACATACAATTTATATATATATATGTATATATGTGTGTATATATATATGAATGTGAAGACATTTCAATGGTATTTCAACTATTTACAAGTCAATGCGATCGTTATTGGTCTCAATAAAAATAAAAGAAAAGGAAGATATATATATGTAAAAAAAAATATATATATGTATATATAGAAAAAAGTTTATATATATATATAGAAGTATATATATGTATATTCTTTTTATATATATATATATGTAGTTGAATAAATGTTGTTCTAGTTTTTACATGTCCATTTTTTGCTCGTGTTAGTTGCAACTGTTGTTGTCGTTGTTCTCGTTGTTGCAGTTGTTGCTGTCTCCTTCTACTTTCGCCACAGCAACGACTGACAGAAGTCATTCAGCAAATAAGAAAAAAAAAACAAAGTATTACAATCTAATATTGCAAACAGACACACACACACACACACACACTCACACATGCGAAATATGTTAAACAAATTTCTAAACAACAAAACTAAATGTAAAGTTCTCTTTGTTCTATTTTTGATAGTAGTATACTGTATTTTAAACATAAACATATTTAAAAGAAAAAAATACCAAAAAATTCCGAAAAATACCCAAAATTAAATATGTTTTACGTTTTGGCCCACCACGAAACGCAATCAATGTTTGAAAAGACTCTAAGCTTGCAACACTCAAAACTATCCAAAGATAATAAAGAACCGAAAACAAATACAATTATATACAAAAATTAAAAACAAAAAATCGAAAATCCAAAATAAAAACCTGAAACATCTAGTTAAAAATGCGCGCAAATATAATAACAATCTTTTATATAACTCGATGTTCGCTCATTCCCAAAAAAAAAAAAAAAATAAAAATAATAATACGAAATTCTTGCTCTAATTTATTTTGATACACATCATATTTTACAGGCATATATATGTGTGTAGTCAGATATATATAGCATATATACATATATATATATATATGTTCATTCAATTCTATTCATTTAGTTGTACAACTGTGCTTGGCAATAAGTAAACATTGTGCCAGTAAGCCACAATAGAATAAGGGCCAGCAGCAAATACAAATAATAAATGAAAATGAAACTGAAAATGAAAAACCGAAGAAAACAAGAATAATAACAAACAGTGAGAAATGCTTCACTTAGAGATACCCTGTAAACAGTAACTTGTACAACAATATATTTAGCAATTGTCAAACTCTTTTGGGCGGCTATAGATATTTATCGACATGTATCGATGCTTATCGATATGTATCGGTGTTTATCGACATGTATCGGTGTCTATCGATATCCATCGGTACTTATCGATATTTATCGATTAATGCCAACCTGAGCTAATGCCCGGCATACCCCATTTGCCAGGCCAACTCGGCGCCCGGGGCGAGTTTTCGTTGCTTTTCAATTTTCTTGGCCCGCTGTGTGTGAGATGCAATTGATTAACTTTCAACTCCTTTTGCCGTTCTCGCATCTAATTGTTGTTGTTCGATTGTTGTTATTATTATGACTAAGACTAAGCCTAAGACTACATCAAGCAAGCGGTTACCACCGACTAAATGTACTTTAGTAGTGTTAACTGAAAACCAAACCACAAATCCAAACATAAACACTTGCTAACAGCACAGACATAATTCGAAACTAAACTAAATTAATTGAAGATAATGAATGAATGAGAATAAATATTCTCTCGGCGGGGCTGAGCATTAAACAATTATTTTAAAATTTAAAAGAAATATATATATATATATAATGAAAATCTAATTTATATAGAATACTTTTGGGCGTACTCAGAGCACTGTGAACTATGCAAACTGAGCAGAGGTAGAAAACAACAAGAAGAAGCACAAAGATATTGAAAGAAAAATATTTAAGAAAAAATTATATATGTATATATTTATATATGTAAACTCACTGTAAAGTCACGTCAAGTCAAGTTTATTTATTTTTGAAAACAAACTTTATTTTTGGATTGCCGGGGGATAACTGAACAGATAAAAAACTACGCATGGTTAAGAAAAACAAATAAAAATAAAAATAAAAATATAAAAAACTAAAATTAAAACTAAAATAAAATTGCATAAATACATGCATATAAAAATATATGTAGTTGCTACCAAACTGTTTATATACCTATGTAAATAATGTTGATGAGATGGACGAAAGAGAAAGAGAGAGAGAGAGAGAGAAAGAGAAAGAGAGAAAGGAAAATAGAAAGACATTACGCATAAGATGCGTAATTAGAGAGAGAGCGAGACACAGCGCGAGAAAGAGAGGAAGATAGCGAGAAGGGAGCTAGTCAAAGATATGCAACATATTTGTATACACATTAATCGAAAACAAGTTTCGATAATAAAAAAGAAAAAATAAAAAAAAATACGAAAATGACAAGAAACAATTTCAAAATGCAACTGAATGTAACAATCATATGATGACACATAATGGATTAAACCAATAAAAAAAAACAATATGTAATGCTACAACTATCTATACTAAAAATATATATATATATGTATATACCTATATATATGTATATACATATATACAAACCTTTAAATAGAGTGTATACACGTACCTATACCTTCGATGTACCTACACACATACATATATATATGTATGTATATGTATATGTATGTACTTTATCGACATTGATGTACGCATGCAAATGCTCACAGATACATACATAGATACGCAACTGTGTACCCGAAAGATAACCAAATGCAACTGTCTGTGTGTGTACGTTGCACATGCATACATACATACGTGTGCAAATACATATTTACATACATATATACATCTACTCTTATATACCAATAAATAGTTATGTGTAAAAGTAATGCGTTTCATTGTCTTGGGTGAGTGGGCGGAGAGGGGGCGTGGCGTGGATAGTAATGGGTGAGTTTAGATAAGGTAAGAGAACAATATGAAATTGCTCTTCTTCCGATGTGAGAACTGTACTCTTCTGATCTAACTATAAAGAGTGAAGCTATCAACCGTCTTGGGTTTTAATTAAGTCAAACCTTTACATGGAATATTTATAAAATATTTATATAATATAATACTATGATAATATTTAGAGATTACAGCTTGTGATGTAATTATAGGGAGCAGAGAACTGAAGTAAAATAGGTAAGGAGTGCACGACTATAAAATACCCTGAAACTAATGCTGTTCAATTGTGATGTGAGCTATTCCAATCTGAAGGGCGCTACGGATGATGTCCTGAAAGTAATAGTATTTTTTTAGCTGCGAGGCAGAGTTGGTTATTCTAGGTCAACGTGAAAGATATACGCTATATAAGTATAAGATGTATAAGTAAAGTTAGATATAGTTTTGAAGTGATTGAAAACAAACAAGCTTGATCTGTGCTAGCTAAGGGTGGATCGATCTGTAAGTGCCTGTATGAGATGGTAGGGCAGCCTTCCTCTTATTCACATTTGATAATGCCTTAATCCAATTTCGAATAATCTTCCGCTAAAAACATTCCACATAAGTAGCCAATAATCTTTGGCTTTAACGAACAGCTGCATATGAGTTACCAACTTATGGGAGTCAGGCGAGTCAAAGTCCTTGGTCTAACCCAATTTACGAGCCTGACTTATGAATAATTGAACAATCTGGGGCAGGCAGCAAAGGGAAATCGGCTCCATCGAGCGCCTGAAACTGCGACCATCTGTTGCAGGTCATAAATCACACTCGATTCGACATAAGCGAACGCAAATTCGGCAATGGGCAGAGGAGAGACGAAGCAGCAGCAGCAGCGGCTGCGGCATTTGATTTGATTTGATTTGATTTGATTGCGGGCAGCATTTAGCAGTGGACGAGGAAGATGCTGCTGAACGATGCGGCCAATCTGTATTTATCTATGCCGATGCAGTGCGGGCAGCGCCCATTGCAGCTGCTGGGATATGCGATGGCGGCATGCAAATCACTCGAGTGGGGCTGGGCTGGGGCCAGGTTGGGGTCAAGTCAACACATCAGCTACCACGTCAGCAGACGGAAATGTAACTGCGAATGGAGACTTCAATGAGCGGCGACAGATGCAGCCATTTGTTGCGTGCAAAATTGCTTGCAATTGCAGATATACATATATATAAATATATGTATATAATTTATTGATACACAGAACTTGTGTATATATGAGCGAAACAAAGTAAAATATTCGTGATCTATGGATGCAATAGGAGAAGCCTGCATACCATTGCATTGGACGGTTCCACGAAACGAGACGAGGTCATAGTATCGGTAATTTTGAAATTCCGTAAGTATGTAAGATCAGACAGAGGAGCAGCGAGGCATATGGCAGAGTTAGAGAGAGGCAAACGAGATGGAAATACCATAAGAGATAGCTATATACGAGATACGTTATAATTTACGAGATAAAATATATTATAATAAAAAAAAATATAATATAAACCAATTTAATGAATAAATTGTAATTAAATGAAAAAATATCATAAAATAAAAATAATATAATATGCAATAAATAGTATAAAATTAAATAAAATATAATATAATAAAATAAAATAAAATATAAACCAATAATTATATTGGTTTTATTTTATTTTATTTTATTATATTATAATTTATTTAATTTTATACTATTTATTTCATATTATATTATTTTTATTTTATGATATTTTATTTTGTATTTTATTAAAAATAAATTGAAATTAAATAAAATAAAATATCATAAAATAAAAATAATATATATAAAATAAATAAATAAAAAAAAAATAAAATATAAATATAATAAAATAATAAAAAGTAAAAAAAATATTACAAAAAATAAAATAAATAAAATAATAAATAATTAAAACAAAATAAATGAAAAAAAATTAATAAAATACAATAAAATAAAATAAATAAAATATTAAATATTAAAAAAAAAAATAAAAGAAAATAACATATACATATAATAAAATAACATAAAATATATATAAATATAAAAAAATAAAATATAATAATATTAAATTGAATAAAATAAAATAATACAAAACTAAAATAAAATGAAATGAAGGAAATAAAATAAGATGAAATAAAGGAAAATAAAGCGAAACCAAACAAAAATAAAATCAAATCAAATAAAAAAATATATTTAATGAAATAAAAAAAAAAATAATAATAAGTAATAAAATAAAATAATGTTACATAAGACAAAACAAATCGAAATCAAAATGATGAAAAAGCCGTATCAAACAGAAACAGTTGTGAGTATTACGCTATCATTATAACTATTTTTATAACTTGATCCAGTTCCAACAAATTCCAATAATCTGGAAGTGCTCGAGCTCGATACTCGAGGTGCAATTACCGGAATTAAAGCGCCCTCGTTCCGCCGAGTCATGCATTGCTCGGAAGCATTGCATTTTATTAAAGACTGTGTATCTGAAACATTCTCGGAAAAGGGCTGAAATCATCACACGCTATTGATGCACTGATGCATATACATATTTGACTTGCTCTACCTTTAGAGACAATAACCATTTGAGATTAAAAAAAAAAAAAAAAGTAAAAAAAAAGTCGCAGTCGTAGACTTAACCCTTAGGTTTGCTCAAGTTCATTAGAATGGGTATCTGCTAGTCGTGCATTGCCTGCCCAGAGATTTCTGCATTCACAGTCGTAGACTTAACACTTAGGTTTGCTCAAGTTCATTTGAATGGGTATCTGCTAGTCGTACACTGCCTGCCCAGAGATTTCTGCATTGCCTGAAACTTTGCAAGTTCAATTAAATGCTGAAAATGCACTCGACGGGCAGAGTCAAGTTTTCGCATGCAAATCAGCTTGATAAGTGGATATCAACATCAACTTGTCTCTCGGATACGCGTATTTGATGGGTTGCAATTTGCAGAGCTTTGCGCGCAGAGGCAAAAAGCTCTCTGCATTAGAGCTGCCAAAGCTCAGTCGAGACGCAGCGCAAGAGCTTTTAGCATAAGCTCAAACACTCGCAGCTGCTACAGTGACGTCCCATCGTCACGCCGTGCTGCTGTTATTATTAATTTATACGTAATTGTTTATTGTTTGCTATAATTTATCGGCATCACGCCAATGCCTAATTCTAAGGAATTCCAGCGTTCCAATATTCTCATTTTGTATCATTTCTTTTGAATTGCAATTTGCTTCCACTGATGATGTTGTTGTTGTTGTTGTTGTTGTCGATTGCCGATATTGCCGATGTGCATTACAGTTCCAACTGTTGTTGTTGTTGTTGTTGCTGTTGTTGGTCGCGGTCTGACCCTGCTTAATAGTATCTGGGAGGCAACGCTTGTAACGTTTCAGTTCGGTTCAATCGCTTGACATCGTCGGTTGCTCACAGCCCAGAGACTCGCGCGGCTCTTTATTTACATACACATATGTATTTTTTTTTTTTTTGGTAGTTGAATTTTTGTGTGTGTTTTTCCCAGAAATTAACAGAAGTTCCACTTATCGATTACGGGCACTCAAGTAGACCCTACTTACCTCTCGCGTTTTAATTTACCTCTTCTTGTTGGTTTGTTTGCTGTGTGTGCTACGCGATCTCTCAATCGATTGTGTTGTATTCAAAACAGCTGTCGGCATAAGGTGAGTTGCTACCGGCCCCATCTAGCCCCAGCCCCAGCCCCAGACCCCGCCCCCACACCCGACCCCGTCTTCGCGGCATTTGCTCTCAGCGAAAGCTGCAAGCACATGCTCAACCCACAGTCAATTGAGCAGGGCGAACTACCATGCGATGGCATTCCACGATAATTTAGACAGAGAAAGAACTGATGGATTAATGTTAATTAGTGTTAACCGTACTCTACGATCCACTCTGCCTCAGTTAATATCATCAAAAACTCTACTAACTCTACTTACTTTATGGCTATTGTGAACTGAAGAGTTCAGTTCTCTCTGGCAACAGATTTATCTTGAGCAAACATCATACAACTGGGAAGCGACTTTATGGTCCCAAAGATTAGATACGAAGCGAAGAGAACAAGCTCATAACAGTCGCTGATATATGTATATGCACATATAACATATTTATAATATGTCTATTTATATGTAGATACAATTTATATCTTAAAATTTGATTCATTCTATATCTAACTGAATTATATTTTTCACCTCTTCAGAAAGCGTATCCCAAAGTCAATGTCCGCTGTTAAAAATTCTAAAAAAAAAAACAACTAGAATTTGCCCATCCATTCACTGTTAGTCACACAAGCTTTTCGCCTTCTGAGCTTTTTCTCACATTCCGAAAAAAAATAAATAAAAAATAAACAGAAACAAAAAAACTTGTGGCCCTAGCGCAAATGAGCTGCGTGACAAAAACACATAAAGCAGTGAATGAATACACTCACTGTGGTGGTGTTTAGTCTGTACTCGTTATTCTTATGCGGATACGTTTATATACGCAGACTCATGCATAATTTCAACTCTTAAATCTAGTGTGTCTATTGCTGAGTTTGTAAGGCTCAGCATTGATCTATTGCATTCCTATATTGTCGCTGAGGTTGTAAGGGTCAGCGTTCACCTTTTTTTTTAGATTCCACATATGTGGCGGTACTGCATGCTAGTCGTTGAGTACATGTTTACATATTTATATATATTTTTATGTTCATACCTGAACAGCAGAATCTCTCAATAAAATATTGCCGTATGAACTTGTTTGAAATGTACAAATATTATTATATTTAATGGAGCAATTGCGGCTCGAACAGGTTGAGCTAGATAACGGATAGTCTATGATTCTTGTGAAATGAACAGAATTGCCTGAATATGTAATATAATATTCAAAGTGTTTGCATTAGTAGAAGAAAAGATAAGATCAGATATAAATATATGATAAATGCTATATAATATATGATATATCATATATACATACTATATAATTATATATATATTTCTACACGCACAATTAGTTAAAAGTTGTCAATAAATTCATCAGCGGCGGCATCTGTGAAGCGCGTTGAAATGAGATAAAAAAAAAAACAATTAATCAGATATTAGGCGGGCTTCACTGACTGCTTAATACTCGCTAACATAACAAGTAAATGTGCCTTAGTCTCTACTGCTTCACTAGGAGATACCCTGGACCCTATAAGTAGTTGATATTCCAATAATTCTACGCTTCCTACGCATGCATATACGCTGCAGATTGGGATTTCAAAACTAACTTTAATTGTAGAACAACTTCTCTCTTATAAGGACTATCTTCAGCAAATTCTCAGAACTTGTTAATGACATTCACATGTGTGTAATAGTCAAAGCACAAGTCTTTAGTATTTGAAATACGTTTTATTTTTGCAATTTTTAGACCAAATGGGCGTGGTATCCAGAATCTAAAATTAAGATATTCCCAGTATTCTTAGTATAGGACGTCAAACCCAATTTGAAATATATATCTCCAAGGATGTACAAAACACGCTTAAAAAACGAATTCAAATTATCGATTCATATAAATATTAAAGATGTGGCATGTGTTATCGAAAATGAGAGCTATCGAAAACTATGATAAACTCATACTGCTTATAGTATACACGATTTAACATATCACGTCTCTAGCTCTTGTGGTTTACGAGATCTGCACCGAGGATCATGGCTAGATCAACTCAGTCTATCTATATAAGGCATATATTTGCAAGTCAGGGCCCACTGAGTATTATCAACTATAGATATAAGTATGCTTACTTATAGATCGAAATTATAATAATTAAATATGGAATTATATGACTTGATTCGCGTGAATTATATTAGAAGCTATCTGCAAGATTTTCAGTGTCTATTCTGGTTTTGATCGAGTATTTAATTACGTTATGCCTACACAGATTTTTCATTTAGATGCAAAACGAACGTGATAATTTAACATTTTCTAAGAGGCGTTTTAATTATATTTCAGGAATTCAATTTCATTTAATTTCGCGGAATTGATTTTTCTGTGAAATGCGATCGATGGACATTAGCGATTCGTTTCGATTACACGCAAATTTTTGTTGCTCGAGATAAAAGTATTCATTTTCAATTTAGCAAATTTCCAAGATCTTAAAGATCTTAATATATATATATATATATATATATATATATATATATATATATATATATATATATATATTGATTCAGTTTTAATATGGAACATTAGCGGTTATCGCGCAGGAAATAAATTCCAATTCATTTCAATCGATTGTGTTGTGCTTACAAGGATATAGGTCTTAAAATGTGAGATAAATAAAGAACATTCCGCATCGAACATTGTCCTTACATACAAACATACATATATTTATAACTTTAACTTTTAGTAGCTTCAACAACAGGAAGATAATCGTAGACATTTAAAGACAAGTAGGGCGTATTATAGGATTTTTTCTGTATGTATTGTCTATTTGACATATCTAATACAGATATTATTTCACCAGAATTCGCAATTTCCAAGAAACTAAATAACAGTTTATCTTTGTCTGCATTTATATCAATTTTTGGAGGCTCAAGCTTGAAAAATGTATGAGATATAATTTTAAAAGGTAATTCTGATAAGCTTTAAAATCGATAACATTACAACAAAAATAGTTATCGGACATACGACGCAAACTTGACCTGCGCGTGATATACACGGACCTACAAAAAAAAAATTTCAAGTCTCTAGCGCGTCTAGGTTCTGAGATCGACGCGTTCACACATTCGGACAGACGAACGGACGGATAGACAGACGGACAGAGCTAAATCGACTCAGCTAGTCGCCCTGATCAAGAATATATATACTTTGTGGGCTCTGCCACGCCTCCTTTTGCCTGTTATATACATTTAACAAAACCATTATACCCTGATTTCCCATTTTCAATGGATTTAGGGTATAAAAAGGTTTAAGATTGTAGCCCTAATAATGTGGAAAATCTTCAATACTAATGGATTACGCGCAGTGTACTTTGGTTCCGCTTCTACTTCTATCTGTTAAATACATTTACTGAATTATACCTTTATTGAATAATACAATGCTTCGTAATAAATACTATAACGATCAACAGCATGTAAATGTCGAAGAAGTTCTGTTAATTTTATTGGCTTTTCATTTCATTTTCAATTTTTAGTCGTCTTCCCTTCGTCCATTGGCAAATAGAGCAACCTCAATAGCCATCTTGCTCTCACTGAGAACAACTATCTTTCTCTCTCTCTCTCTCTCTCTCTTTCTCTCTCTCGCAGAGTGAGTTTTAGAGGATACAGCAAAATAAGTAAGATATGCATAGTAAAGACACAAACCCATTTGAATAACAGACTTACAGCAGATCTAGGCAAGCTCTCTGTGTAGGCAATCGCGACAAAATTGAGCATAATTAGAAAATTTCGAGAACAGATGCTGTAACTAATTCGAGAGTAGCTCTAACACTCTAATCCTATTTTTATAAATATATATTTCAATACCTTTCGATACCCAAAAATGTTTTTTATCTCCGAATGTCTGAGATTTGTCTTAAATATTAATCTATAAAAGCTAAACAAATATCTGTATATAAAATATATAAATCTGTTATAAGCCTATGGAATATGTTGTAATTATTATGTAAAGTACATATTTTAAAATTACATTAACCATTTTCGAATTTGTTTAAAAATTTAAAAATTCTCAAATATTCATCATATAATAATTCAATGTTACTCACATTTTCAAAAATGATGAAGATCCAAAGACGTAAATGTATGTTCTGAAAGGAATTTCTAAATTTCATCTGCATATATGAGTCGGAGAATCTGTTAATTCAGGCGAAAAATGTTAACCAACATATTAGCCAAGACACACACCAAAAAGCTCTTACAATGATATTTCAGTCACTGCCTGAAAGTATGCAGTAAAAAATGTGTTTGCAGAAAATACGAGTGAAAGAAAATTCAATGCAAATGTTGCATATTATTATAAGACTAATGTATTGAAACATTATATATTGAGTCTTATCATATATTGGAATTGTCCATGAATATATATAGAATAATATTAATATTGAACAAAATGTTGAGCATATATGAGCATGGACAGGCGCCTTCAATATAGTTATTCATTAATAGCAGAGCTCACTGTATATAGACAGAGTACATATTGGTATACAAAAATAGAATATAAATTTAATAAAAAAAATATAATAAAATATTTACATTTTAATAAAAAAATAATTAAAAAATTAGTTTCAATTTTTCGTTTATATTTTTATATTTATTTTTAAATTTTTTGTGAAAATATATTTTATATTATTAAATTTGCAATATATTTTTTTATACACTAATAAATAATATAATAATAATATAATATATAAAATAAATGTATCAAAATAAAATATTTATATCTTAATCCAAAAAAATCTAATATATATATAAAATAAATAAAAATATAATATATATAATTTTTATTTTTTACTAATATACAAATATTTTATTTTTATTAAATTTATATATTTTTGTTTGTTTTTTTTTTATCTGTAATCCGCATAAGGAGCCATGTTCGAGTTGAATCTGTAGTTCAACATTATTTCAAATTATCCTAATCTCTTTCAGTTCTCATGAACCTGATTCATATGCCCCCAATTTACATTTCTTGATTGACTTGTTTAGGTATACGGAAATCTTTAAAATATGTTCTTTATATTGATGTTATTTTTGTTTCTTTTCATTTATTTTACATTGTGTATATTAAATTAAGTTTACGTATATAAGAGGATAGGCTAATTACTGAATCTTTTCTACTTCGATATTAATAGATAGACATAGATAATATTTTGATAAGTAAAAGTTTCTCACAAATTTCACATTTCAAAAATTAATCTAATTCAACAAATAGAGAGTCTCTAGACATGATGTTAATCTCACTTTTTAGTATAGTTCAGTTATAATCTACAATATAAACAATAATTGTAGATGAATAAATGAACGAATGAATGAATCAATGTATACTAGATATCTGCATAATCAGCTCATTCATGCTATTTTCTAGTCATAATCACTTCTACTACATATTACAGAAGTACAAAGTCTTTATTGACAAATATTTACAGGGTATTTATGATAATAGATGAATGAATGAATGAATTAATACTATATATCTGCAAGAGCAGCTCATTTAGCTCATTTCTAACCATAATCAATTCTATTAGGTATTTCAGAAGTGCAAAGTGTTTATTGACAAATATTTACAGGGTATCTATAACGATAGATATATGAATATATGAATGAATACTAGATACCTCCAATAGCAGCTCATTCAGCTTGTTTCCTAACCCTCCACTTGTATTACATATTTCAGAAGTTCGAAGTGTTTATTGACAAATATTTACAGGGTATCTATAATAAGAATTGAATGAATGAATGAATACTTGGTTCCTCCAATAGCAGCTCATTCAGCTTCTTTCCTAACCCTCCACTTCTATTACATATTTCAGAAGTTCGATGTGTTTATTGAAAAATATTAAAAGGGTATCTATAACGATAGACAAATGAATATATGAATGAATACTAAATACTTCCAATAGCAGCTCATTCAGTTTAATTCCTCGCCATTCACTTCTATTACATATTTCAGAAGTTCGAAGTGTTTATTGACAAATTTTTACAGGGTAGTTATGATAATAGATGAATGAATGAATGAATTAATACTATATATCTGCAATAGCATTTAGCTATATATATAGCTCATTTAGCTCATTTCTAGCCAAATTCACTTTCATTAGGTATTTCATAAGTACAAAGTGTTTATTGACAAATATTTAAAGGGTATCTATAACGATAGATAAATTAATATATGAATGAATACTATGTATGTATGAATACTAGATACCTCCAATAGCAGCTCATTCTGTTTAATTCCTCGCCATTCACTTCTATTACATATTTCAGAAGTTCGAAGTGTTTATTAACAAATATTTACAGGGTATTGAATGCTCGACACTGTGTACTTTGCTTCTCTGTTCAAGCAACCGCTGTCAACAGAGGAAGTCGCAGCGAAATATTCTCGTAGTATCGCAAAGTATGAATGAATCTGAAGTCACAATTATAGTTGAACTAACTAAACGAACGGGGGTTGCACTAAGCTAGCTAGTGCCTGCGGCTAATGCTAATTGACTAATTCAATATTTAACTGTTTGTCTCTCATTTCCAGAATCGAACGCCGCCTGAAACGCTGGGACTGTCCGCTCCGAGGGTAAGTTGACTTGCATATTTCGTACAGCATGGCGTATGCGTAATGTGCCATAATAAGTTCGTATTACATAGCTGAACAATTGCGTGAATTCGTAAGTGCGTCACGACTAAACACGAAAATCGAACAGAAATTGAAATCTGAAAATGGCAAAGAGACGAGAGATAGGGAGGGGGAGTGGGAGAGGGAGGTAAAGTATTTAACGCCAATAATGATCTACCTACTTCTCTCTCTCTCTCTCTCGCTCTCTGTTTGCTCGGCAAACAATTCGGATTCCCCAGCAGATCTCTGTGTAGTTCCAAAAATAAAAGCTGTCTTCATGCGGCCAAAGATGGGCTCGACTATCCGAGCACCGATTTCTTCGTTCGACTTTAATTTGGCAACGTCACATGCCGCTTGTAGAGCTTGTACTTCCCAAGACCCCGTTCCTAATGCCATTGGCAAACAATTGAGTGTGTCAGTTGGTTGTGATGATGATAGTACACACACACACACGCACACACACACATAGTTGATGACGAAGAGTCTGTCGACCGGACATAAACTAACGCATGCCCATTGTAGCGCCCTATTAGCATGGAGTTGCTGTTATCGAAGGGAATTAGAGCATAGGCCCAGCCGTCATATACCCATTGAATAGGACTTTGAGCTGCGAACTGCACTAGTTGCCGCGCGACTATGACTATGATTCAGAGGTCTCTGATTCACTATATATCACTATTTAATTGCCTTATATTCCCTTTCCGATTTGTCATGCTGGAAACGAAATAAAAAAATTGAAAAAAATCATTTTTTGTGGCATGAAAGACTCGAACAAAGTTTGGGATGAGGGTATGAGTTTAATAAAGGCAAAGCTCAAAGTCAAGGAAAAATGGAAACAAAAATAATAATTTTTTGTGGCATGATAGACTCGAACAGGGTTTGGGATGAGTGGATGAGTTTAATAAAGGCAAAGCTCAAAGTCAAGACTCAATAAGTTCTCTATGCAGCCTCGATCTCTCGCCTTGTCGAGGGTATAACAACTAAACGGCCAAGCAAATATTGAGCTTTGCGCTCGGTCGGCCGGTAATTCACCTGCCGCTCACCTGTCCAGCGACAGCTGTGAGCCCGGGCAGGCAGCAGCATCGGCCGCTCGGCTTGTCTGTGGTCAGTTCGTCACGGCATTAGATCCGCAGCGCTTTGGGGTATTTCCACTTGCCGGCAAATTCAATTGGCATTTGTTTTTGTTATTGTTTTTTTTTTATATTTTTTTTCGCTTTATTTTCGTGTCGTGATTTGGACAAGTGATGCAGCAACTGTTCAAGCATCCGCCAGCTGCTTGGATTTGGGACTGTGCTAAAAGTCAACTGAGCGTTAAGCGAAAACTTTCCTCACCTCTGGCACGTCTCCTGCCCCCAGATCCCCTGATCCCTGCCCTGCTCCCAGCTGACACTCAAGAATTGCCCATGGATCGTCGCTGATAACCGACTGCGCACTCACTTAATAAATGAAGAGAGCATATCAGTTGATCAGATTTATGACTAAGATTCACAATTTGATCTATAAGTAGTATATGTTTCTAGACAAGCCATGACTAAATGTATATAGGTAACTGTATATATATATGAAAAGATTTTACTTCACATGGTTTAGTTCAGATCTGCATTCATACATCCAGATCTTCCGTCTTTCCTAGACATGGACATACAACTGAATACCCTGCACATAGAATGAATGGACTGAAACCCTCTAAAATTCTGAAATATTTATAATCTTTCAACAAGCTAATCTTATTATTGCCCAAGCAGACTTATAGAATGAGCAACGTTATATCTGAATAATCTACAGCTAATCAACTCAGATATATATATATATGATATATGTATGATATATGTATAAATGTATATGACATGGGAAATGATTTCTTCTCCGATTTTACATGTTTCTCTCGCTCTAAATTTCCCGAACATGGTATTTTCTAGTCGAGCACTCCCATCAAGAGTTTGTATTACTTATTTTACAGGTGGTTAACTGCCAGTAAGATGCATAAATTACATGGGGCTTGGCGAATTCAGCTTTAAATATATTATATAATATTATATGCATAATTTAAATGGACTCGAGCGAGTATTCTGCAGTCGCTTGCAACCGGTTTGATTGTTCCACTCGCGATAATGATCAATAGGATTAGTTTAGCAATTAATTGGTTCGATTTAAATAATAATAATAAAATAATATATAATGTCATTTTCATTTTCATTAATCATTAATCATTAGTCATATGAATTTACTATTGAAGCATCTGTAACTCATGGACTTTTCCGCTTAAGATTATATAGTACGATCGGCATTGAGTAAGTAAGTAATAAGAAAAAAGACATGAAAATGAACAACAAAATTAAAAAAAAAAAAAAAAAAAATGCATAAATAAATAAATCAATGACAAAAACAATATAAACAAAAAGACTATAAATAAATCAAAATAAACAAAAATAAAATTGAATTAAATAACTAATGTTCGCTTAAATATAAATAAATAAAACCAAGAGTATAAATTAAATAAATATAATAAAAAATAAAACATGAATTTATAAATAAATAAAATTAACAATATAAATAAAATTTAAAAATTAATTAGGACTGATTTAATGGAATTTAATCAAACTTTCAGCGTAGGTCTCTTTGGGATGTTTTTTACATTTAATACAAATTGTCAACTCATTTTCATGATCCTGAAAGGGGGGCTTACGTATAACTTGGACCCGGTATTCAAAATATATCAAAATTACATCAAATTCGCATGAATCTATTGCGTATGCAAAATTTGGATGTTCTAGATTTCGATTAGGTTTTAAATCGATAACATTCAAATAAAAATAGGTATCGAATTTACGAAACAATCTTGATCTGCGCGTGCTATACACGAACTTACAAAACATATTGAAATTCTCTAGCATTCGTGGATTCTAAGATCGACGCGTTCAAACATATGGAGAAACGGACAGGAAATAGCTAAGACTGAAGATCTGGATATAATATGAATGTAGTCTGACTGATTGTAAGCAGATCTGGTCTAAACCAAGTGAAATTAACTCAACTCGACTTAGTAAATTCTTTTCATAGATTGATCGGGTGAATTGCGTTGTCTCAATATTGATTTGATAACAAGCAAAATAAGCGATAAAGTTACATATATAGATATATATACGACAAATATACATATATAGATATATATACATACGATACTTGGATGTTGGAAGTCGTCGCTGTGCAAATGTTTGGCGAGGCGTTTCCACATGGAACAAACAAGATGGAACCAAAAATTGCATTATCTGTGAAGCTTCCGTTGCAATTACAAGTGCTCAATCAATAAGTCAATAAAAAATCATGTTTTATTGCAATCGAGACATAATTGCGGCAATTATGAGTAATCGGTTCAAAATTCATCCAGATTTATCAGGGCGCCAGTAGATGTCGCCATTTTCATTGCAGTTCAATCCAGCAATGAGTGTGCACTGCCCTTACTACGGATGTCGTTGCGGATGCAGATGCGGATGTCATTTGGATAGAACATTTGTGAACAACAGACCTAATAAGCTTTGGGCGTCATCTGGCGACCTCTTGATGGTTTTAGCTATCCAATTATATATGCGAAAAACTTTAGAGCGAGACAGACTGATATAGGTAATCGTCGTCAATTCACCTCCCAAAGTGCGAAAATTAGCATCATCACAATTTTTGCGCTATCATCGTCACCTTTGGACAGGTGAGCGGGACAGGTGTGTAGGCGTATAGGTAACAGCAAATACAGCCAAATAGCATAACAGTCAGCTCGTCACAAAAAAAAAAAAAAAAACAGGTAGAAAGTTCTGAAATCAAGCATACATTTTTGTGTTTTCCATTCAAGTTTTGTAGTCAGTAGAGTGCGAATCCCAGGTTAGTCTATGCTAGTAGAGTTCAAATCCCAGGCTAGTCTATGCTATATTATTTAAAGGTACGATAATGTTCTATATATATTCTATAAAGTTATTCCTATCTTCCTATAAAATATACAAAAAAAACATAAATAAATACAAAATATATTTGAAGTCCAAAAACATAAAAAATCTTATCGTTATAATAAAAAAAAAAATAAATAAATAATATAAAAATATTTGAGTATCGTTTTAGATGCAATAGATTTTAATTTCGATATTTTTTTATTAAATATTTTTTTAATAAATATTTAATGTATACATTAAAACATTTATTTATATATATATATATATGTCTGCTTTATGATTTGTTATATATAAATAGATATATAAATATATATATTTATATATCATATCATAGGAAAATCGTCATTAAGATAATATTTATATCTATATATATCTTATCTCAGCAGCATTAGCGGCTCCAACAATTATTAAACAAATAAATTATTTCATATACACATATGTCTATATTCATATGCATCAGATAAGATATATATAGACATTATGCATCAGATATGTATTTCTATATGTGCCCAAGATATGCGCACGTCATAAATGAGACAATTGAGCAAGTTGTTTGATTTGATGCCAGCTGCACTTATTATATAACCATTCTAACGGCTGTCTGTAGGTATGTGTCTTTATATGCATGGAATAGCCCCCAACTCCGGCCGTGCGTATGAGTAATATGATGTTGCATTTCACAGAAGAGTCTATTTAAGCGAAATGCACTTGAGTCAGGTCGGCAGCAAAGCTGATTGCTCCCCACTCTCTCCTTCTCCTTCTCGCTCTCTCTCTCTCTCTCTCTCTCGCTCTCACCCACTCTCTCAATCACTTACTCTCGCTCTCTGGCACTTTGTTTTCATTGCTTTACCTGGCTTCTTCGGCTGTCATTGTTTGCATGTCTCATCATTTACGTTTGCCAATTTGCCGATTGTTGTTTGGTGTGCAGTTCGCACGCACCTTAAGGCCGCGTGGATCGGAAATGCCATCGCACCAGCAGCAGCAGCAGCAGCGGCAGCAGCAGGGGCCATAGCTAAAGCTCTTTGCGCGTGTATTCAAAATCGAATTCAACCAAAATTTCAAGAACTCAAAACTCAATTAATGTCTGCATTTAAAATGAAAATTTGTACAATTCGATTAGCGTATATATTCCTCTGTATGTATACGCTCAGCATAAGCCAATAATAATAATTTTATGTGTGTGTATGTGTGTGTGTGTGTGTGTGTGGACTCTAATGCAAGATTAATTCTACAAATAATTTAAAATTATTCAATATGAATCTATATGCTATATACGAGACAATATATGCGAATTAGATCAGTTTTTAATAAGAATTTATGGTGGGTATTTACTGTTGTAATGTAAAAAAAAAAACAAAACAGAGACAGCGAGAGAGGGAGAGAGAGAGAGAGAGAGAGAGTTCGTGGAAGAGCGTGTGTGGAACTTGTGTTAAGAGAGGCAACAAAAGTTAGACGCAGCATTAAACGGAAGTGCGGAAGTGTGACAAAATGTTTCTATCGCTATACCACAAAACAACAACAAACCTCGACAACAACAACAATTAACAAAAACATTAAGCAGGCAACAGCAAACAACAACATTATGCAGGCGACAGCAAACGTATTGTTACTTCCGTTTTATACCCTGAACCCAAAAATGAAAATGGCAAATCAAGGTATAATGGTTTAGTTGAATGTATGTAACAGGCAGAAGGAGGCACACAAAGTATATATATTCTTGATCAGGGCGGCGAGCTGAATCGATTTCGCTCAGTTCTTCTGTCAGTTTGTCCGCCTGTGCGTATGTTTCAACGCGTCAATCTTAGAAACTATGAGAGCTAGAGACTTTAAGACTTTTTTGTAGGTCTATGTATAGCACGCACAAGTCAAGTTTGTTTTATAAATTCGTTAACTAGTTTTGTTGTAATGTTATCGATTTTATAGCTTATCGAAATTAGGTTTTTGAATTATATTTCGTGTTTCTTGATAGCTAGAGCCTCCAAATTGTACATATAGATTCATGTCAACTTTATGCAATTTTGATTTTTGTTATATTTTGGATACCGGCTCCAAATTTTGCCAATCCCCCTCTTTGAAAATATAAACAATGGTGAATGAGTTGTCATTTTTATAAAATATGAAAAATTCAGTAGTCTAATGCTGAGAGTTTCATCAAATGCCGTTAAGTCAGTCCCAATTTTTTAAATAAATTGTTGGCCAATTGTCACAGGAGCGTGGCAAACCGCAAAGAGCAGCATAAAACAGTTTTCCTATGCACACACACACATTCATTTCGGCATATTCTAAGAGTCATAATTGCGATTGATTGGTGTTTACATTGAGTTTGCATTTCCAGCCGCTTCTTTAGTCTCGTATTTGATAGATGGTGCCCTTGTAGTAAACTAAAAGCGCAGATCGGGCGGGGTTCAGGGGATCTCCTAGTCGAGCACACCCGACTAGAGTTTACTTACTTGATGGGCATGAATTGTGTGCATAAATTAAAACACTCTCAAAGAAAAAGGAAGAAACTAAGCGATAAGAAGAAGAAGAACGGCAAAAACAACAGACAGCAACAGCAACAACAGCAACATTAGCAAAATGAACGGATTGCGGTTCTGTTGCCGTTGAGTCACTCTGCTATCGACTACGTCAACTGCGGCTGGCTTCAGATTAAACTTTAAGCGCTTAAGCTTTCGCGCTGTCGCGTGCCATAAATAGATCTAGAGGTGCCGAAGGCGGAGGGAAGAGAGAGAGAGGGAGGAATGGGTCGCGCTGCGCTTGCTGCTTGCGGGATAGTCAACAAAGCCGAAGTTAGGCAAGCAGCCAGGCGATGCGTTAAATACACAGTCGTTCGCTCGTTCGGCTAGAGTAGAGTCTGTGTGTGTGTGTGTGTGTGTGTGTGTGTATGTATGAGTCGCAATTCTCTTAAAGCGCGCGTGGCTGACTGGCAACAACCGTAAAGCGCGTCGTTTAGTCTGCGGCGACGCGGCTCGCTTTCTTACTCACACTCACACTCACACTCACATTCGCATTTCGCACACTCGTACACTCGCACACAACAAGTGCAAACTCTCACAATCAGATGCTCGCTCGCTCGCTCTGCGCCTCTGTATGCCTGTGTGTGGGTGAGTGTGTGTGTGTGTGCCCACACACGAGCAACGGCCTCTCGGCAAACTTCGTCGTGATTTAAGCTGGTCGCATGCCTGCGCGCGCGCTAGTGTGTGCGTGTGTGTGTGTGTAAGTGTGGTCGCTTTGCTTACATATGATTGGCTGATAATTAAAGTTCGCCCAAATTGTCGTCATCAGTTGCGCCGTCCGTTGCCGTCAGATGGGGGCCCTTTTGTTGCCCAAGATGCTTGCGCTCGTGCGGCTGAGCTTCGCGCGTTCGGGCTCTCGCACGTTATTTATATGCTGCGCGCCCGAGGAAAACTTAAATAAGTTAGAGATCTTGAAGAGTTAACTTGTGCCGGGACCGTTCAATACAACGGCAATTGTAACAGTAAACGCTTAAGCGCCGAAGAAACAGCAGCCAAATAGAACTCGACTTGTTTATTTTTTTTCTCACTACTTGGCAATACAAAAAGTACGCGAATTTCGCAATGAACACAGTGCGCGTGACCAAAGCAACAACAACAACAACGACGACAACGACAACAATGTGTACAGCCCAGTTAAGCAAGTGCGGTGGCTTTGTCACGCGCCGTAATAACCAAATGTTGGCCAAAACTGAGCAGAGCTCGCTGCAGTCCTCTCGCCCAGAGTCCTTAAGCCATCGCTTACAGGAGCCAATCGAACAGGCAACAACAACACCAACAACAACAACGGCAACTGCAACGGCAACTGCAACGACACTTGCCTGCCCGCGTCTATGCGCCCAACAGTCGTACAGTCTCTTGTGTAAGTTCGTGTGCCACGACTCCTCTTTTCTGCCATTGCATCAATTGTTACGGCTGCGTCCCTAAATGATTCACCGTCAACTTCTAATCTGACTTATATCCAATTCTCTCTCTGTGTGTGTGTGTGTGTGCGGGTGTATCTGTGTGTGTAAATAGTGCACGTAAATAATGGCCAGCACTGTGCCACATTTCTTAACGGGGCAAATTCACATTGCCAGCTAGAGATATATACATACATATCTATGTCAGTATATTTATGTGTAGACTGTGATTACTCTGAATATTCTCTATGAAATATTCAAATTAATTTCTTACAAACTTTTCTTTGAACTATGATCGTAAAATACAAATAATGATTTAACAGTTAAAAAATACTATATACTATACTATATACTATATACTATATACTATATAATATATACTATATACTAGAATTATACAAAATTGTTTAACAGTTGGGAAATACAATATATAAATAACTTAGTTTTTTACAATTCATATTACAAAACTAAAATCAATTAGAAAAACATTATTTAATTAATATTTTAAATATATCAAATATATATTAAATATATTTTAAATATTTAACATATATTTCACTTTGTAATGTTCTCAAAACAAGATTTAAATTTTTTGTTTAACAGAATATATAGTTATTTGTGGTATTCCCTATATCAATTGTTTCAATTCAATTGAAAGAAAAAGTTTAGGGGAAATATTAATGGATATTTATGGCCGATCTGCTTGAAAAGTTTGAAGTTTCTGCTAGATTTTTCATAAGTTCTAATCTTTTTCAACATGTAAATTCAATTTAAATAATTTTAAATTTAATATAAAATATAAAATATAAAATATAAAATATAAAATATAAAATATAAAATATAAAATATAAAATATAAAATATAAAATATAAAATATAAAATATAAAATATAAAATATAAAATATAAAATATAAAATATAATTATGCAAAATATATAAAAAGAAGTTCTCAGAATCTAAACTTAAGATTTAAATATGTTTTCTTTTAGTATTTTTCATATTATATCAAAGATTCGAACCTTAATCTGAATTTATTCCGTATTCAAAATATTTTGCCTCGTTTGCTTGCAGCTTGTGGCAGCTCCTTTGGCGTCCTGCTGCTGCTGATACTAAGCGCCAGCTACTTCTCGAGCTCCAGTGCGCTGCCGCGTCGCGCGCAGGGCAGACACCTGATACTCGGGCACCGCCATCACGTGCACCTGCGGTCGGCGGGACAGGAGCACAGGGTGGGCAATCTGACCTTCACGAAGAATGTCAACTGCACGCTGAACATGGCCAACTACAGTGCGGCCAATTTGCGGAATGCGCTCATCGTGGTCATAAACACGCGGGAGTCCACCGTCGATCTGTTGACCACCTATGTGAGTAGCTCGCTGCATTGCCCGATCCCATCCGATTGTGTTGCTAACGGATCGCCCTTGGTTCTCCTTCTGTTCCCGTTTCGATTACAGCTCAAAGCGACCGAGGAGGAGCTGGAGCGCAGCTATCGCCTCCACACGCTTCACATGAAGTATCCGCTCAAGGAGGCGGTGAGCAACAGCAGCTACGATGGCCGGAGCAACAAGACGGTGGTGGAGGAACTGAAGGACATTTACATCTCGCTGCTCCAAATTCACACGGTCCTGGAAAATGTGAACCAGACACTCGATGCGAATGCGACCAAGAATTACTTTAAATACTTTGTGGAGAAGGCCAAACACAACATGTCCAACGCCTTGCACCTGCTCAGCTGCGATAGCCTGGCCGACGACTACATTCCCAATCCCTTCCATCGCCACCCATGCATACAGTACGGCATTGTCAGCGAGTTCGTCAAGCTGCTCAATGTGCTGGAGAAGACGTATGGCTATATGCTGAGCCAGCAGGAGGAGCTGGAGGCGGCGGGCAACTAACGACTGCCAGTCCACCTGCCACGTGCCACGTGCCACATGCCACCACCCCCCACCCCCTACAAGGAACTGTACAAGATAATGCCAAAAAAAAAAGAAAAAACTGAAAGAAATGAAATGAAATCTAACCTAATCTGCGAATCGGCAAACTATAATGCAATTTCTATATGCTGCAGATCAGGCATATATGAATGTATATCTGTGCAACGCATATAATATCTTGTGCATATTATATATTGTGCGATAACTGAGCTATTTCATTTGATCTTGAATGCCATCTAAGTTTATTAATAGCGTGTAGTAGCTAATATATATAACTTCCCCTTATTTATTATCTAATATAATTTATAGCTGTAAAACTCATGTATTTTTATTTTATTTATATTATTTATATTTAAATATTCATTAATCTTTTTGTTTGAATTCATTTTTCCCTCCCAAGTATTCTGAACTAATAAATATTATTTGCGATTTTACTGAAAAGAAAATAAAACTCGATTTTGAAATGGGAAAGCGAAATAACATCGAGGGAAATATTTTATACATATTTTTTTTTTGCAGAACTTACGGAGTTTTCCATGAATGAATTAAAGAAAAAAAAAAGATTATCATAAAATAAAAACATATAATATATATATTAATGTATATCTACAGATACATTAGTAATAATTACAAACTGGGAAAAGGGAATCGAACATACAGCGTGGGAATTATTTAATATTTTAAAATTTTAACAAGATTTATATAGAATGAATGAATACAATATCATATATGTATATATAGTGGTATATATTCAGATTTATTGCCGATTCCAAAATAGAGAAGAATAGAAAATCCATTGAAAATCGAGAGAAATAATTATTATTAAAAATTTTCATTTAAAATATATATTTTTACAGAACTTTTAATGAATAAATAAAAAAAAACATATATTATATTAAAAAAAATACAGATCTGTCAATTAAACCTACACAATTACTATATAATAATACACATAATATATATATATATTTAATAAATGTTATTTATTTAGATACACGTACATATAGAGAACTCAATTCCTTAGCAATAGCTGAAAGATCGTCAACTTTCTCTTTATCGTAAGATATTCGCTTGGCATTTCCGTTTCTGGCATTTGGCCGCATCTCAATTGTTTACAATGTTTACGAAGGAGCTAGAGCGAGGGGTGTGCGAAGTGGGGGCTGGATGCGCAACGATATTTCCGGTTGGTATTTGTGTTTTTTTTTTTTTTTTTGTGTAAAATGTGCTAAATGCATTTGGTAGGCAGGAGAAATAATTTAAGGTCTATACTAGATTATTTTATTTGAGTGTTTTTTTTTTTTTTTTTATCGATAACAATCGTTAGAGTCACTTGGTTATTCAACTTGAATACAATAAAGGTTAGAAACTGCAAATTTCTTTCAAATTTTAAACTTGGTATTTTTTTAACGAATGATATACCCGAAAAATTGAGAAATTAAAATAAAATAATATGATAAAAAAAAAAAAATTAAATAAAATTTAGTTTTTGCATAATAAATTCTCATTCGAATCTAGAAATATGATGAAATTGGATTCAGCTGGAAAATCAAGAGGAAAACTTATTGAAATAGGTATTTTCCATTAAAACATACCAACTATTATTGACTATACAGTCAAGAGATATATGTATATATGTATGTATATATATATAGAAATCTATATAGAAATATATGTGTATATATAGAGGCGGATCTGTATGTATGTAGGCATTTATTTGCGCTGAACTTTTCCTTGCTTTTTATAGCGTATCTTCTAGTCGATCACGCCCGCTTTGTGCGTTGCCGGCATTTGGCAAACAGAATTTTGCGACAATCCAACGCTAGTTGCCTTGACCCACCCACAAAACGCGAGCAATGTGTAACAGATTCCAAGCACGTTCCACTGATAGACACACTCACACACACACAGGCATACATATGCACGTTTTATAACTGTGTTTGCGTATTCCGCGTGAAAAACCCCAAACTCTTTTAGCAGGTGAGTCAGTGATCCATTAAAAAAAATGAACGAATGTGGGAGCTGAGGTGTGAGCGCAAGTGCGAGTATGCCCCAAAAGTGCACACACACACACACACACACACACACGCACAAACAGAGAGAGATTGAGTTCTCTTAACGCCGGCGCCATTGGCGCAGACTGTCATTGATTTACCGTTGTGCTGGTCACACTTCGCTGGCTTCGCACCGGACTGGCTAGGAGCTGGCCTGGCTGCCTGGCGTGGATCCTGTATCACGCGAGGCGGTAATCGGATCGATGTGCGGTTGGACGCTGCGCGTGGCATTGCCAAGACGAGCGACGTCATTGTTGCAACCTCCCCTTGCCCCCTTCACACTGCCCACATACTGACAACAAGCTCTCTAAGCTAATTAGAGCTAACTGTTTACCCAAGCGCGTGCCCATTGAGTCAGCAACGGCAGCGGCAGCGTCGCTAACGCTGGCAGCAGCGTTTTATGAATGAATTCAGCGAGTCGCGACACCCGCATGAGCAGCGACAGCGACGCCAGCAGCAGCAGCGACAGCAGCGACAGCAGCAGCAGCAGCAGCAACAGCAACAGGTGAGCGCAAAGCGTGAGCATAAAGCAGGTTCTTTGCGCTCTTCCACTCACTCACACCACTAATCATGTTCGCTCTCTCGGCACTCACACAGTGCGGCTGGCTGAGCGCGTTGGCTGCGCTGCCATTGGTCCGTTGCCTGGCGTTCGCATAGCAATTGAGCGCAACACGGGCGCCAATCAGCGCAGTGACGTGCACTAATACAGCTATACAAGCTCGCACACACACACGAATCAGCCGAATGTGGAGAGCCCTGTGCATGAGCGCTAGTGTCTTTTCGCTCTCTCTCTCTCTCGCTCTCTCTCTCGTTCTCTCGCTGTCTTTGCCGCCCCAAATGCATGCACTCCGTTTGCGTGGGATCTGAGTCAAGTTTAATAATTAGAATTAATCTGGGAATTTTATTGTGGCCAATTTTAGCTTTAGCTAATGCTTTTATCGCTTATCCGAGCTGAATGGATTTTCCAGTTCCAGCACTGCACACCCGACTCCCGCCTTGTCGCCGAAATTCCCAGTTTTATTTTTGGAATTAGTTGGAATTACCCACCGTGTAAGTACGTATATATATATACATATATATACAGATATATATTTATAATATACAGCTTGTGCAGAAATTATGAAATCTTGATTTGATACATGTGCATGGAAAAATTTATACAAATAATTTTATACACAGAATGTATGGGGTATATATTGAAATTGTATAAAATGTACATGAATCTGCAATATTTGCAAAATTTAGTGACTCTAGCTCTAAAGATGCGGTAGTTATCATGTTATAACCGGTTCTCGATAAGGGTTTTAATCGATAACTTTGAAAGTCGAATAGTTATCAATTATTTAAAACTAACTTGACCTGCGCGTGCTATTTACAGATCTACAAACAAAATTTCAAGTCTCTAGCTCTTATACTTTCTAAGATCGACGCGTCGTTTACACAGACATTTTATCCTGATTTCCCATTTTCAATGGTTTCAGGGTATAAAAATATTATAAATTATATTTTTTTTATTATTATTATTATGTTTTTTTTTTTTTTTCATCAACATCTTCCCCTCAAAGAGTGTTCGCTAATCTCTCCTGCCAGATCTAATCTGCCCTGCTCTTCGATGATGTTGCAGAATGAGTTCGGCAATACGCATCTCATTGAAGTATTTGTGATTATTTGAAATGCGGGCAGAGCCAATGCCAATTGCAACGCTAATTTGGCCAAACAAATGGGCAAAGTGAGCAAACAAACGAATTAGCTAACCGACCGTTGCAGTCCATTGCCGCCTGTACAGTAGGACACCTGAGATATGGGCTCAATGTGAGAATTGGCAGTAAAAATCATGATAAAGTGAAACGATTTTACGCATAATCAAAACAGCACTAGCCTCTAAAAACTCACACCTCGGCACACAAGTTGCACACCCACAAAACAGAGCGCGAGCGAGAGAGCGACAGAGAGGGAGAGAGAGCGAGAGAGAGCGAGAGACAGACACGGGCTCAGGGGTTGCGTTTGGGTTCGGCTTTGGTTACGGTTGCCGATTTGGCCAGGTCTCTGTGTGGGACAGGAGCTAAGCGGCGTGTAATGATTATACCCTAACATCATGCAGACAGCGGGTATATAGACGAGTCATATGGTGCAACAGGTAAGACAGAAGGACAGAGAGCACAGATGGTATTGAAGATCATGTTTTTAGATAGTAAGACATTCGTTATATAATTATTTTATTTTTATTATTGACAAATGTTTAATTATTTCTAATTCAAAAAATATGTACGGTAAATACTTTTTATATACTATTGTTTTGATTTGACTATATAAATAATATAAAATAAATTGTAATACAAAAAATATACGAGCTAATAAAATATTGTATACAAAAAATATGTATGATACAATCAAAATTTATTGTTGTTATTATTATAATATTATGTTATTATTTTATATTTTAAAAATATTTGAAATCAAGAAATAATTTTACTATATTATTATATGTATATAATAATTATATACATTTAAAATCAGGAAATATATTATTAAATTTTTTTTAAATTAAATTTTTGTATTATTTATTATAAAAAAATATATTATTTTTTACTAAAATATTCTTTTAAATATTTAAATTGAATTAAAATGAATAATTAAATATAAATAATAAAAAAAAACAAAGAAAATATAAAAATAAAAAAATAAACTAAAAAAATTAATAAATGTAAAAATAAAAGAAATAAAAAATATATATAAAATATAAATATCATTATTGAATATAAAAATAAAAAATTATAGAAAATATAAATAATTATATTAGCAGATTCCATTTCCAGGGTGTCTGGAAAACGATCAAATTATATATCGTATATTTTCTTTTAAATATTGAAAAATTATTATAAAAAAAAACTATATACAAAATGAAAACTTTTAAAAAATTTAAAAATTATCAAAATACTTTGATTTAAAAAAATACTTTACGGAGTATATGGAAAACGATCAACTTATATATAGCATATATATAAATATGTCTATATATACGCAGCTAATACTCAGTAATCGAGTTGAGCTAGTCACATGTACAGGGTATTCCATAGTCTATCATATTTTGTTTGGCATATGCCGGCTCGCCTAACCATTCAGCGTGTGTGCGAGGTCGGCGAAGGTGTGCGGCCGCCTTTGGCGTTGGCAGCGGCAATTTAAGCGTATCCTTTCGATTTGATACGGCCGGTAAAAAAAATTACAGCATGACAGCGGATCCGGGGACCGCACAGAACAACTCAATTTTGTAGCAAAATATTTTGTTGTCCAGAACGAATCGCAACTAAAACACAGTGTGAGCGAGGTCAGCAATGGGAATGGGAATGGGAATGGGAATGGGACACGAACTATGTTTGTGTCGGTGGCAGCAGCAGCGGCAGCAGCAGTTGTTGGTCGGATCCTTTCGACGAGGCGTCCTGCCGCGCCTGCGCACTCGGTGTATGCAGACAGCAGCAGCAGGAGCTCATCAATGCAATAATCGTGTTTGTTGTCCATGTAGATGAAGTTGTTGGGTGCGAATTGGTCGGGCACAGAAACAAGATGCGAGCGCAAGATATGGATAGAGAGGGAGAGAGGGAGAGCTATGTGTGGGTGTACGTATCCCAGGGGATGCCAAACAAAGGTGTGTGTGCGAGTCGAGTCGAGTCGAGTCGAGTCCTGTGCCGTGGCGCGCGGCGAAAATCAAGGCGAGTGACCCCGCTGCGCGACACGGCTGCTTCCTGCTGCTGCTGCTGCGCGGCCCAGTCAACAATTGCACTTACGGTTAGACGCAGGACTCTCTGCCGTGGCCGTGCCCGTACAGCTGTTCGACTGTCCAACACAATGTGGCCATAATTTTGTAACAAAGTCAGCGAAACAATGGAATGCAGCAACTAAATTTAATTAGCTCGTCAATTGTCCCACTTCGCAGCCAGGCAAACAAACACAGTCCAGCCCAGGCCAGGCTGGATGGGGTATGGCTGGTATGGCTGGCCGCATACCCTCGAGTCAGGTCAGTTTTGATTAGGCGACCGCCCAGCAATTGAGGCCAGGTAACGCCCGGTCCCTTATGGCATGGGGCCGCTGCGCTAGGTAGGCGACAAACGGCCGACAATCGACCTGCCGCCAACTGCAGCTGCCCAGATCGGCGGATCGGCCAGGTACACATCTATATATAAATATGCAAATCGATGCTGCGATGCCATCAGTGCGCTAAAAACCGTCGATTCGTGAGAATGAGTGGGAGGTGAGTTGAGAAACAGCGAAGTTCGATAATATATTGGCAGCCGAACGTGTGTCTTTAATCTTAACTCTGAGGATATTTGCTGAAATATTTGGTTGAATTTGATAAATCATAGGTTTTTTTCAACTTAAATGGTATAGTATATATGGTCGAGATACTAGATAGATAATATGCATGAAAGTGTAGATATATGTATAAAGATACATATAGTTTATAAGGTATAGATGAGTAGAAATATAAATATTATAGTATATTTAGTATATAGTAGTAGTATATTTAGTATACATTTATGTATGTGTATAAGGTATAGCTAGGTATAGATGGATGAATAAAAAGTCATATAGATAGATAGATAATACAGACAGTCTTGATTGTTACGTATATATGGATAGATACAATGGTTTTGTATGGAGAATTCATAGTTTAAATGCATGTATAATCTATAAGGTATAGATAGATGAATAGATTCATAGGTAGATACATAGATAGATATATGGTACAGGAAGATAATGAATATAATGGGGATATTTATGGTAAGATATATATTATATAGATTATTGGATAAATATACATATATTGCGCGATGAAATGGAAAAGAAAGTAATGCTAATACATACGGATATACTAATTCTAAATTTATTTGAAATATTTTTATATGCCGAACTCGTTGAAAATGGGAAATCAGGGTATAATGGTTTTGTTTAAATATTATATTCTTTTTATATGTGAATTCTAAATTTTAAAATAATACTGAAAATCAATAAATATTATGAAGTATTGTTATATTAACACTCAAATAACTTTAAATATTTTAAAATTAATTCTAAAATTATTTCCAATCTTTAGAAATATGTACGTATTAATTCAACAACAATTTTTAATAATTTAATTTTTTTTTTTTAAGTGTAGTACCTGTACATCATAATTTGATACCCTAACAACACATGGTGGGATAATTAAATTAGAGCCAAACCTCAAAACACGGCATAAGGATTTTAAAAAATTTTAATAATAAATCCAAAATAATTTTAAAGTATTTAAACTGATTAAATTAAAAGCAAATTACATTACGAAGATATTTAAAAATTAAAAATAATACTTTTAAAAGTAAATCATATAACTGATTTATATACATACATACATACATATATGCATATGTTTTACACATGCGTTTTTTTATTTATTATTTTATATAATATTTTATATTATTTTTAATAAAAATTATAATATATAGTTATAATATTAAATAATTTATATATTTTTTTATTTTGTCTTTCTAAATATTAATATTTCACATTATTGCAATATAAAGAACACTTGATGAGAATATAATGAAGGTGAGAGATAAACTTCGGTAGATTCACTAAAAATCTTTCAATTCATATATATTGATATTTATCTTTATATAATATCTTTAAATTATTTTAGTTATATCATTGAAATGTTAAAATTCTTAAAATAAATAAATAAATATTAAATATGCAATGTATATATTCAAAAATATTAAGATTAATTCAATAGTGTCTTAAATTAAGTATGTTAAGGATATATGTCTTTCAGAGAAATTCATTATATATATCTAAATATATGTGGATGTCATTTTTGAAACTCTTAAGATTTCTTTTGCAGACTTTCAAGAAAAATTAATGTTCTATATGCACTTCAATGGCGATCACTGGGAAAAAGCGAAATTCCTAAATAATAGCCATAAAATGATGTATAAATTGAGCATACTTTGCGGCGTTCAGGCTTTGGCTGTTAGCCAACAACGGGCCCAGAGACAGGTAAATTAGCTTTTAGCCCTCTCAAGGCTTAGCTAACTTGGCAAGCCAAGGTCGCCAAAAGACGATATCAAGTCTTGCAGAGAGAGAAAGAAAGTTCAGGGAGTAAGAAAGAGTGAGAGAGTGAGCTAGAGCGAGAGCGAGTGAGAGTGAGCGGCAGCTGTTGCCTTGGGGCAGGCGCTCGGTCAGGTAGATTGATTTCTATGAGCGCGCTTTGAGTGAAATCTTCTCATTGGATAAGCCGAAGGCGAGCCTGGTGCCTATCGAGGCAGCGATGGCGACACACAGACAGAGCAGGGACCGGCTTCAGCAGTGCTCGACTAGCTGGTTGGTCTGGTCACGCACACCTCTGTGTGTGTGTGTGTGTGTGTGTGTGTGTAGGATGTGTATCAGGTATGCGGACAGGCACAGTCATTGGCAAAGAGCGGGGCAGGTCCAGACAACACACTCGATCAGGCCTGACAGGCAGGCAGACAAATGGAAATGGACTGGCAGGCAGCGCAGCTCATGCACACACACACACACAGGCACACACACACACACACAGGCCTCGGCCGCAGAGTCAGAGGCCCGACCCGACCCCGGCCCGGGTCTTCAGTCTTCAGTTTTCTTTTGCGTACCGTTCGTTTTTCACATGGTCTTTTGGCTCTGTCTCTGACTGACGTCGCGTCGGTCGCTTCGGTTTCGGTTATCGGGTCTCTGGTGTCTCCGCTGCCTCTGCCACTCTGCCTCTGCTGCCTCTGCCGCTCTGCCTCTGCCTCTGCCTCTGCCGTTGCTGCTCAACAAAGAAAGCTGGTCGAATTTAGCGCAACTTTTGGTTCAGTTCGGTTTTGTGCCTGGACGTGAACAGTAGTGTCCGCGAGAAGTGTTCTTCAGTCTGACCAAACAATCAACACATTTTTTCTTCAAGTGCATTGCGAGTGTTACAACAACAACAACGAAACATAAAAAACAACAACTGGATTTAACTGCAAAAGCTGTTAATAACAATTCAGCCAGACGAACTCTGCGCGAGTGTTCTTTTTTTTTTTGAACTATAATGCGGTGTGTGTATTAGTTTTGTTTTATTACTATTTTTAATATGTAATTAACTTAATTGAAATATTAGTAAATGTTTTAAATATACCAAGAATTCGCTTGATTCTTCGCATATTTAATGTAATTTTGATTTCTTATGATTTTCCTTCGCAATGCGCAGTCTCCACTGCGCATGCGCCGCGGTATTCCTTCATTTGTTCGATTCTCGATTGGAAATTGCTGGGAATGTCAAACGGTTCAAATGAGTTTGAGCTCACACTGCTGCCACACGAATAATACTGTTTGAAATTGAGAGAATTGAGTTAACTGTTATATCTACAAATTCGAAGTTATTTATTTCTTTCGTCAAATCCAAAAAAAAATCGGAAAAAGCGAAACATTTTGAACGCACCAAAAAAAAAAAAAAACAAAAACAAAAAAAAAAATAAACCCAAAAAAATGTTACAAATTCTGACAAAATTTTTGAGATTCAAGCAAGTTGCATTGCTGTTGCATCTGCATTGTTGAACGAAAAGCAGCCCAGTTAACGCCCACCCAAAGAACCAAAAAAAAAAAAAAAACTCAAAAGAAAAAAATCAGAAAAAAGGAAAAAAATCCAAGCACAAAACTGAAAGGAAATTTTCGAAAATTCAAGCGTCCTGCTCCAATATATTTGGACCCAGCGACAACAGTTCTTGCCATGTTAATCACTTGATATTCATTGTGTGTGTGTTTACTTTTTTTTTTTTTTTTGCCTCTTTTTCGTTCTCTTTGGCATTTGCCGCACACACACACACACACACGTACGCACACACACACACACACACACACACACACACACACACACACACACATACACATACATATATTGAGTTTTTTTTGCTTTCTGGAATTTACTGTTACAAACGCATTCGCACTTTGGCAATTCAAACCCCTTTGGCTCCCGATCTCTCTCTCTCTTTCTCTCTCTCTCTCTCTCTCTCTCTTTCTCTCAACGTTTTGGCCCATTGAACAGCATACACGATCAAAATCGGCAAATCTTCAAATTCGAACCAAAAAAAGAAAAAAAAAATTAAAGAAAAGAAAAATTTAAGAAAAAAAATAATATATATATATATAAAATAGATAGATATATATAATATACATATATGTATATATCTATATATACATCCATATCAATAAACCACAAATCCAACATATATATATAACATAAATCTCTCTCTCTCTATATATATATATACATATATATATACATATTGTCATCCATCGATAGTTGGTTGCCATTGCGCTGCAACCACAGTTAAAGGCACCAAGACGGCATCGCCAACGGCAACCACAAGGACAACGCCCCGCGTCAGGCAACGACCCAGGCTACGGCGGATCGCGCGGCCGGACAATGCGGATATGTGGTCCAATCTGCTGCTGCCACTGCTGTTGCTGCACTTTGTCAACATGCACGCCACCGTGGGCATGGTCACGGCCAGCGGCGGCCTGACAGTGATCGAGGGCGCCAGCACCACCAGCAGTCGGAGCACCACCAGCAGCACCACCCACAGCACGCTCGCCACAGCGCCCGCTGCGCCCGCTTCCAGCCAGCGGAAGCGGCATCGCAAGCGCAACAGCAGCTGGTACGACTATCGCAACTACAACGAGAACACGACGGCGCCGGAGTGGATCAATCCCTGCGGCGGCTCCTACTATACGCCCTCGGCCACGGAGCGTCGACGCGCGCAGCGGCCCAAGGTAAGTGAAAGGGAGAGGAAGAGAAAGAGAGAGAGGCGTAGCTCCTACTCATACTAACTCTATTTCTTCATTTCCCCCTCTTAGATCTTCAATCAGCTGAAGCGCGCCGCCGGCACGGAGTACCACGAGCTGAACAGCACCGAGGATCACAGCGGCATCGATATACGGGACATGCATGTCTGGTCGCTGCACAAATACCACTACAAGTTTCTGCCCAAGCTGAAGCCCAACTCGACGGTAAGTCACTGTCACTCTCCCCCCTCTCTCTCTCTCTCTCTCTCTCTCTCTGTCTGTCTCACTTATACCACTATCTTCCCTCTCTTTCTCCCTCAGATCGCCCTCAAGCGCTGGTACCGCAACATGCAAACATATGTCGCCAGCTTCGCCTATCTGCGCCGCGTCCAGATCAACTGGGATCGTCAGTTCCTCAAGCGCGAGTCGAACGTGGCCAAGGAGCTGAAGAAGCTGCTGCTCAGCTCCCGCAGCATGCTCTGCGAGCTGGAGACGGCCGTCAATCGCACGTATTTGTCGCTGCCGCCGGGCCGCGCCGCTGCCAAGCAGCGACGCCAGAAGCACGTCTCACGCAACGACATGAACAAGCGGCTCAAGTTGCGCAGCAAAAGTCGTCCCGGTGCGGGAGAGACGACGACCGAGACGTCGGCAGCGGCAGCGGCGGCAGCAGCGGCGGCAGCAGCAGCAGCAGCGGCCACAGCAACGGCAGCCATCGGCGAGGCGGACGCCATGGATATGCGATTCGTGAAGCATCATTACTACGAGTTCCTGCGCACCATGTGGCAGCTGCTGAGGCGCCACAGCAAGCGGGAGCAGCAGCAGCAGCACCAGCAGCGGACGCCACTGCAGCAGCAGCAGCGCCAGCAGCAGCAACAACAGAAACAGCAGCAATATATGCAGCAGCAGCGGCAGAGGCAGCGACAGCGGCAGCGGCAGTGGCAGCAAGTGCTGCAGCAGCGGGAATTCAACGAGGTGTCCAAGCCGGGCGTGAGGGGGCGGCGCGGCAAGCGGCAGCAGCCGCACGCAGCAGCAGCAGCAAAAACATCTGCGTCAGCGCCAACGTCAACGTCAACGTCACAGCAGCAGCGACAGCTGCGCCGCGTGCTGCGCACGTGAAAACTCCATAATAATATTATGTATATTATAACGAAATGCAACCCTTAGCTCGCCTAGTTTAAGTAAATTATTTGATGGAGTTTGCAAACAAGTTTGTTCAGCTCTCTCTCTCTCTCTCTCTGTCTCTCTCTCCCTGTCTCTCTCCATCTCCATCTCTCTCTAAAGTATTATTTATTAGAGCAGCTAGCCCCTAGCCACGCCCCCGCCACGCCCCCTGAGCCCAGCCGTTGCCGTTCTAGTCACATATGCGCAACTGCAGCCCCCAGTTCTCAGTTCCGCCAACCCCAAACTCCCCCCACACAGACATCCAATCTCCAGTATTATAAACTACTTTCTCTCTCTCAATTTTTTTAGTTTCTTAAGCTAAATTATATAATTTTAATTAGATTTTATGCCTCAGCCTCGATTTTTTTTTTATATTTTTAGATCTTGTTTAACTGTGATATAGTCGCATAATGCTTAGTTAGTTTGTAAACCCAACTTTTTTTTCTTTAATATAAGTATTTAAAGTTGTACATAGTTAAGCTAAAAAATCCATACACACACACACACACACGCACACTCTTTTATTCATATGAAAACATGTTACGATAAGCTGCGATCGAAAGCAAATAATAAATGCAAATATTGACAAAATACTAAACCGATTTTTATTGATAGAATTTCTATAATATATACATATACATATCTATAATAGATAATATATGTATGTGTGTTTCAGTTATGATAATAAAACATATATTTGATAAAAAATATGTATATAAAAAGAAAAATACATATAAATATATTGATAAAAAATATGTATATAAAAAAACATATATAAATATTTTATATATGTTTCAGTTTTGATAATAAAACTATAAATGATAAAAAAATAAAAATATTTAAAAATAAAAATAAATAGAAAATATATAAATTTTTTTTATTAAAAATATATATTTTAAAAACCTAATTTTTTTTATTTAAAGATATATCAATTTTTTGAAAAGAATATACGTTTGTTTCTTTTCAATTAATTACAAAATATATAAAATAAAAAGAAATTAATTTTTAAAAATATATTTTTAATCATAATTATATATTTTATTTTCTTTTTGTTTTCTCTTCAGTTCAATATGGCGGAAATTTAGATGGAAAAATACATTTTTATATTATATTATATTATTATTTTAAAAGTATATATATATTATATATACATATATAGTATATATAGTGAGTGTACAATTTTATTATTATTATATATATAAATAAATCTTGGTTTCCATAGATCAAAGATCAAATTTTGTTTGAGTTAAGAGATTTTGAGCCAGCGAGCTAAGTTTGTATATGAATTGAAAAATTTATATACAATAGGTATAAATTTCGTAATCTAATTTTATGATTTATGATGGAGAAAGATATATATTTCCAATTGATTTTCCTCAATTTGTAAAATTAATTTAGTTATACTTTTCTCTTCTAAAGAGAATTGAGAGATTTCTGTTGAAATTTTTGCAGCTGAGCTGGGCTGAAGGCAGTTCTTTCTTTAGAATGGATCTTGGTTATGGTGGTTACCTCTCCAGTTGCTTGTGGAAACTTATCGAAGCTGCTCGAAAGATACCATGTTAGACTCAGACCATTATCAAGCATTTAGTTATAATATATTGATATGATATAAGGTTAGTTATATAGATGTAATATATAGTAATATATAATAAAAATATAATATAGAATTATATGGAAGAAATATATAGTAATATATAATATTAACATAATATAATATAATATAACTATTAATGATAGTATTATGACTTTTTCCGATCGATTCAATATTTATTTTGATATTTCAAGTTCTGTGATCGATTCCGTCTTTCTTTTGGCTCTGTTTATGTGGGGTCCGTCGATCGTTTGTCTTTATGGCCGCTGAGCAGCGCTCGCCCCTGCCGAGGGTTTTTATGATCCTCGGGCAGCGGCGTCAAACTATTAGCACTTCTCTCGCCCAGCACGCGCAACCGGCGGGAGAGGGTGAGGCAGAGGCAGAGGCAGCTGCATGGAGTCGGAGTCGGAGTCGGAGACGGAATCAGACTTGGAACTGTCAGAGTCAGAGTCAGTTGCCTCCACCTGCCTACCTGCCATTTGCCCAGGGCAGGTGATTGCCGGCCTTGAGCGGAGATCAGTCAGCTGCAGTGACGGCAGCAGCGGCAGCGGCGGCAGCAGCGTCAGCGTCATCAATGGACAGCCGGAGCAGTCTTCTGGCAGTTAGCTTAGTTGATCTGAGCCAACTAACTCAATGAACTTTGGCTGAGCCGCCGTTTAGCCGGGCTAAGTAGCCCACAAAGTAAGTGCTCACTGTACCATCCGTCCGTCCGGCCGTCAGTCACTTGGCCTGCACTTGTCTCAGCCACTGAGCCACTCATCTGAGCCGTAATCCTCGCTTTGTTGCCAGCGGCTTTACGCAAATTTACTTTTTAATGCCGTTGGCTTGTTGAGCCTCGCTTTAAGCCAAGCTCCGTTTAGGGCGCTTAGTGGCACCTTTAAGGCCCGGGGATTAGCGCAGCCAAAAACGGAAGCTGCAAGTTTTAGCCACAGTTGCTATATCTGCTGCTGTCGCTGCCTCTGTCGCTGTCTCTGTCGCTGCCTCTGCCTCTGCTGCTGTTGCTGCTCATGTTCTGCTGACCAGGGCCAAGTGTTGACATACAAATGGATTATAGACCGGACCTGCAACAAAAATATTTGAATATTATGCTGCTGCCGCTGTGGCTAAGCCGTTTATTGATTGCAATCGAGCAGGCAGGCAAACGGACGGACGGACGGACGGACGGGCTCAGCTTCCTGGCTGTGTATTAGTTAAGCCAGTAGCTAGGCCGAGCCCGGGCCCGGGCCGAGCCGAGCCTAAGCCGAGCATCGTCGCAGCTCTGCGCTCAGTGTCAAGTGTCCCCGTTGGCCGGGCCAAAAGGGTCTATTGGGCCTAAAGTAGGTGTTGTTATGTTTTTAGCTGTCATAAATATTGTAAAAACTTCGTAAATATTTAAACAGCGTGCACAATAAAGGCAAATGACAGAGGCTCGTTCGGCTCGAACACGGACACGGAGTCGAGTTCGGCTCCGGTTCGGGTTCGGCTACGGGTATCTCTCGCGTTGCGACTCTTGCGCTCTATTGTCCTCGGCCAGGCCATAACGGTGGTTGCTTTGTGGCCAGCAAAACAGCAAGTGTGCGAGAGAGAGAGAGAGAGAGAGGGTGGGAGAGTGAAAGGGAGAAAGAGATCGAGCCTGTTGCCTACCTGTGCGAAGTGTTTGTTTTACTTACTTTTGAAATTTGAATATGTCGAGAATCGGGAACGGGAACGGGGCCGTTGCTTCTGCCGTTGCCGTTGCCGGGGCTAAAGATTAACAACATTTAATAACCCATCATTTCTCGGCCCGTACCATTCGGTGCCTTTGTGGCAAGCATTTTTAGCCATAATGCAGATAACTGCATTTTTGTTTCGCCTGCCCCGAACCATTGTTCCCTGCCCTCTCGCACTGTCCGTCCGGCTGTCTCTCCGTCCGTCTGTGCCATGTTCTTCGCAACTTTTTGCCATTGTCCTTTTTTATTTTACAATTTTATTATTATATTCTTTTGCTTGTTCTTTTGCTTGTTCTTTTTCATTTTCTTTCTTTTTTTATTGCCATCCTGCAGCTAGTTCCCAGAAGCGAACTCCGCAAAATTAAGATCGTTGCACCGAGATGCCGCTGCCGCTGCCTCTGCCGACGCCGCTGCTGCCGCTGCTGCTGCTGCGTGTGTGACATTTTCAGTTTCAGCTCCGTCTCTGGTGGCAAATCAATTAGAGTTTTGTTTGCTTCTATAGATTTCAAATCGAAATTAACTTCCTAATTGAATCGCACTTGGGCGCAGACAAGATACACTGCACAACAAAGATGTGGGGAGGATCGAGTACGCTATTTACATTATTAACTATGATACTACTATATCTATACGATTCGAATAGTGATTTACAGATATGGATATATATGATTCTAGTGCATCTCTATGATTTTACTATATCTGGATTAAAATATCTCCATGATTCAAATTGTATTATATATATACAGATCTATATGATTAGACTATATCTAGATATCTACTCCTATATTTATATGATTCCAATAGTAGTATATAAATATAGATTTGTATGATCTATATACATATATCTCTATCTATATATCTACTCCTATATCTTTATGATTCTAATAGTATTATATAGATATAGATCTATATGATTCTATTGTATATCTATGATTCTACTACATCTAGATAACTACTCCTATATCTATATGATTCTAATAGTAATGTATAGATCTATACTATATGATTCTATTATATCTAGATTTCTTCTCCTATATCTATATGATTCTAATAGTTATATATAGATATAGATCTATTTGATTCTCCTATTTCTAGATATGTACTCCTATATCTCTCCTATATCTATGATTCTAGTATATCTAATTATCTACTCCTATATAGATATAGAGATTCTAACAGTAGTATATAGATATAGATCTATAAGATTCTACTATAACTTGATATCTACTAGGCAAGTTCAGGACATGGAACACCTAGCAAATAAAATGTTTTTGTAGAGTTTCGATTTCGATTTTTTCAGTTCAAGAAATATTGAGCGAGATTTTAAAAAGTGAACTGGACTTTTATATCTCTTATCCCTTAGCTCGCAAGGCTTGAATTTTGTTGAATAATATTCGTAGAGCCGCTCTTATTCGAGCTGAGTACGTATATTGCTTTGTCCATCAACAACTCGAGCCTAATTGAATCGCTTTCTGATAGCTCTTGAGGCCATGTGGCACGTGTTGACATAATCTATAAAAACGTCAAATAAACAATATATTTCAGCAGCCAGTCGAAGTGCCATTTGCATTTGTTTATAAATATTTCAAGTATAAATTTATTACCATTTATAAATATATATATGTATATATATATATATATTTTTTAAAATTTAATTTCTGATATTGATTATATATTAAGCTGAAGTGCTCAAAGACTTTATTGTATAAACAAATAGTTTATAAACTCAGTGAAGTCGGGACGACTTGAGTCCAATCGAGTATCTGCCAGTCAGATACCCTGGACTCTACTCAAAAGTACACGCACTTTATGCTGTCAAAATACTATAACAATTGGATACATGAAATCTATAACTGTATAATGGAGCTGGCAGCGCATGAGTTTTCTGCAGTCGGAAATATCCGACTGGAACTGTTTTTTGTTTTACAGAGTATCTGCAGTTCGCATACCTTTTCTCGCCGTTTGCCCTTGCTGTTTTTGATAATATACTAACACGTTTTCCAATCGATGCTCGCTTATCGTAACGAATGCCAGAGGCCCCAGCCCAGCTTATCGCGATTTCGTCACACGTGTAAACTGGGAAGCTGGGAAGCTCAGGCGCTAGTTCGCAGCGGTTCCAGCTCCAGAATGTAAATCATGAAGCTTCTTGTCTTGTCTTGGCTCAGCTGTCGCAGCATCTAATTATATAATTTGTGTGGCTTACCTCTGCCGCTGTCGCTGCTTCGTTTTGACTTGTTTTTATTAACACACATTTTTATGGTCATTTATGTAATTTCATAGAGTGCGGCAACATAAATCCCAAAGCGAGTTCTCATTTAACAGTCGGGGCTCTGGGATTGGGCTGCTTGTTTTTGGTCTTCCGTAGAGAGGGGGCTAGTGTTGTCTCTCTCTCCCTCTCTCCCTCTCTCTGTCTGGCTGAGGCCTAACAAATTTTTGCGTATGGGGCTTAATAAACATGTCGTTGAACTGTCGCCAACAGCACTTTCGTGAAGTTTATGGCGCGAACGCGCCTGCCTAGTAGCCAGTTGTGGCTGTAGTGGGCTTTTAAGCACCTCAAAACACTTTTTAATTGTTCAAAATAGTTGTTGTTGTTGTTGCTGTTGTTTTTTTCTGCTCGTTTTTTTTGTTGGTCTTCTGTCGTGCACATTGAACTTGAGCCAGCAGCGAAAATAAAAGCAAAACACAGCGCAGCACAAAAATTGTAATTACCATGAGTAATATTTTATTACACTTTGACACTGAAGGAAAAACTTCACAAGAACAACGGCCAAAAAAAGCAGTCGAGAAGAAAAAAACAGTCAGAAGAAGAAAAGCTAGCTGAGCTGCGTCAAACAACGACTTTGCTATGCTCTCTCGCTTCAGGTCGGAGCTGAGACAGTCGATGAGATTTGGTTGTAATCTAACTCGGAATCAATGCACAACATGCAAAAATCACTCAATATCAATTGCAACAAATTCATAAGTGACCGACTGGATAAACCCGACTCTCGCATACTCTGTAAGTCCACAAGTCAGAGGCATATATGACAACACACGCACTGTATTCACCTATATCAGCTGTCTACAATCCACAGCCCCCGCTTAGCTCACTCACATCGGGTATGTGAGGTATACTTAAGTGACAGAAAGGATATACCCGAATAGCACATACTCTGTAAGCCCATAAGTCAAGCATATATGACAACACACGCCCTAAGATTCTGCTAATGTCATCTATATCAGCTGTCTACAATCCACAACCACCCGTTTCACTCACTATACGAGGTATACTTAAGTGACTTAAAGGATATACCCGACTATCACATACTCTGTAAGCCCACAAATGAAGCATATAGTGTCATACACACGCCCTAAGACCTTGAAAGTCCCACCCATATCAGCTGTCTACAGCCCTTAGCTACCCGGTTCGCTCACTCACATAGGGTATGCGAGGTATACTTAAGTAGCGGTAGCAACAGGCTACTAACATGTTTATGCTACTTTTATGAGGTGGCAATAAAATCGAACCAAGTACGAAAATAAAAATGAGAAAAGGCAAAGGCGACCGAGCGACCGAGCGACCGGCTGAGAGGTGCGCGTGCTCGCTCGCACCTGCCGCTGCCCGCCCGGGCATATGACGCCTGCTCGCTCGCACCTTGGCAGGATGGCAGCCGCACACACAATGACTTCATCGATTTATAGCGGTCACGAGTGACGACGACGACGACGAGGAGTTGGCTTGGTACCGATATACCAATACATATATATGTATATATATACATATATAGTATACATACTTATATATTTGCCTTAGTTTTTGGTTTTCGGTTCGCTTTCGGTCATGGGCGACTTGCGCTGCGTTTTTATGATGATATTGTTTTGCATTTTGCACATAGGACTTTTTGTTTTCGCACTCGGTTTTACGCTGAGTGCGTGCGCTGCGTGGATTAAGCCGCGTCTAGGACCGTACTGCGGCCGCGCTCTCTGCTCGAAATGCGTATTCCTGGAAGCCACGCAGCCGCAGTCGCCGCAGTTGCCGCGCGACAAGCGACAAGCGACGCGCTCTGCGGTCTCATCCACGGCTGCATTTTATGGTCTGTCGTCATAATCACTGGCGCAGCATCTCCATCTCTAGCTGAGTCTGAGTCTGAGTCCGAGTCTGAGTCGGGCTGAGTCTGGCTCTGGCTGACACACTCAAGCCAGCTGAAGCTTCCGCTCTCACCTTCGCCCAGCCTTCGTGCTCAATCCGAATCAAAGTCATCAAACAACACATTTCATATTTATTCAGCTACAAAATGCATTCGATTAATTATCTATAATCAATTATTGTAAATTTATAGCAAATGTTTTGATTGTTTTATGGCCAGCAATTGCTTTAAGCCTTGCTATCTATAGAGGTCTTTGCTCGATAAGGCTGCAAGTTAATAAATATTTTTTTCAGATATGTGAAATGGAATATATTTTTTTTTTTCAATAATAAAATTGAATTTAAATCAACTTTAATTTTGTTTAGTATTATATATGTATATGTATATATAATATTACTACAATATATATATTTCCATTTATTAAAATTGATTTTAATTAAATTAATTTTTTTTTTTCAATATTTTATTTAGATATATGTTTTCTGTTAAAAAAAAATGATTAAAATTCAATTATCTACTTTTTTGTATTTCTCATTAATTGTTTTTGTTAAAGACATTTCTAATATTATTATATATATTTCTATTCATTTTAATTGATTTGAATTTAATATATTTTTTAGTACTTTATTTATATTTTTTATACCCTGAGCCCATTGAAAATGGGAAATCAGGGTATAATGGTTTTGTGAAAATGTATGTAACAGGCAGAAGGAGGCGTGCCACACCCCATAAAGTATATATATTCTTGATCAGTGCGACAAGACGAGTCGATATAGCCCTGTCCGTCTGTCCGTCCGTCCGTCCGTCCGTCCGTCCGTCTGTCCGTCCGTCCGTCCGTGTGAACGCCGAGATATTTTTAAGTACGCAACGTAGAGACTTGAAATTTTACATGAATACTCGATAATACCATACGCTGCACAAGTTTATAAAATTTTTCCGATAACTCATTCCATTTCGATTTTATGAGCATTTATCGATAATTTTAAAGTGTTTTTAAGGCGTGGTTGGTACATCGTTTGGGCTAGAGATTTCAAATTTGCTGTGTAGTTGCGTGCAATAAATACGGAGATAACGTAATCTTTAGATTTTGGATGCCACGCCCCATTCGCCCCCAATAGCCCCCTAGTTGTAAAAAGCGCAAATCAAATACTAGAGACTTGTGCTTTGGCAAATACACACATATGAATGCCATTAATAAGTTGTGAAAGTTTGATGCACTTAGTCCATCGCTAAGAAAAGTTATTAAGCAATTAAATTCCCATAGTAATGCCCACATTGCAGCCCAAGCGCAGTCGCTGCGTCAACTGCGCAGTTGGCAGAGCGCGCGCTTATGCTTGCGTGCATATGTGTGTGTGTGTATGTGTTGTTTATATGCATGCATAAAAGATGCGTAGAATGATTTGATATTTGGCTCTTCAGGGCTCAGGGTATCCCCTAGTCGAGCAGTCTCGACTAGAGCACTCTTACTTGTTTATTGTGAAATTTGTTTTCTGATTATAAAAAATTGATTTAAATTAAATATCAAAAACTTTATATTGTATTTTAATGATTGTTTTTGTCATATATAAAATTTTATTATATATATATTTTCGTTTATTAAAATTTATTTTAATAGAATATATTTTTTAAAGTATTTAATTAATTGTTTGTTTTTTTTTTTCAATGGTTATATTTTATTCTGATTTTTAAAATTGATTTAAACTTAAATAATGTTTTTTTATTAACGGTATTTTTTCTTTTATTAATTTTTTGCTTTTGTTAAAGCTATTTATTTATATATATATTATTTGTTTCCATTTATTAAAATTAATTTTAATTTAACTGATTTTTTAAACATTTTATTCATGTTTTTTTTTTTTTTATTGTTGAATTTAATATTGAATGTTTTTCATTGTTAAAATATTAATATATTAACACTTGTATATGAAAAGTTAATTATTTATTTTAATATTTTAAATTTAAAAACAACAAGTAAGAGTGCTCTAGTCGAGACTGCTCGACTAGGGGATACCCTGAGCCTTGTGAAGAGCCAAATATTAAATCATTCGACGCATCTTTTATGCATGCATATAAACAACACATACACACACACACATATGCACGCAAGCATAAGCGCGCGCTCTGCCAACTGCGCAGTTGACGCAGCGACTGCGCCTGGGCTGCAATGTGGGCATTACTTTGGAAACTTAATTGTTTAATAACTTTTCTTAGCGATGGACTAACTGCATCAAACTTTCACAACTTATTAATGGCATCCATATGTATGTATGTGCCAAAGCACAAGTCTCTAGTATTTGATTTGCGCTTTTTACAAATAGGGGGCTATTGGGGGCGAGTGGGGCGTGGCATCCAAAATCTAAAGATTACGTAATCTCCGTATTCATTGCACGCAACTACACAGCAAATTTGAAATCTCTAGCTCAAACGATGTACCAACCACGCCTTAAAAACACATTAAAATTATCGATAAATGCTCATAAAATCGAAATGGAATGAGTTATCGGAAAATTTTTATAAACTTGTGCAGCGTATGGTATTATCGAGTATTCATGTAAAATTTCAAGTCTCTACGTTGCGTACTTAAAAATATCTCAGCGTTCACACGGACGGACGGACGGACGGACGGACAGACGGACGGACGGACGGACGGACGGACGGACGGACGGACGGACGGACGGACAGACGGACAGGGCTATATCGACTCGTCTTGTCGCGCTGATCAAGAATATATATACTTTATGGGGTGTGGCACGCCTCCTTCTACCTGTTACATACATTTTCACAAAACCATTATACCCTGATTTCCCATTTTCAATGGGCTCAGGGTATAAAAAGAAAATCTTAAATAAATAGTTTGAGTTATTTTCAGTGAAAATATATATTAACTTATAAATACATGTTAGTTTTTAGTGAACATATAACATTTTATGGTATATATTTTTAAAGTGATTAAATATTTGTTTCTTTAAATAATATATATTGGACGATTTAAAAAAAAATATAAATGATATGGGGGTTGTTTTAAAATATCTAAAATATCTGTTTTAGTTCAATTGAAATAATATTTTATTTGATAATTTTCATAAAGATGAAATCAAACAAAATGTAATATTAACTGGAAATAAAAGGAAAAGTTAATTTATTTATTGATATTCTAATTATTGTTTGCTGTTATCTTTCTTTAAACACTTCAATGAAATATGATTTTTATAAAACAATACAAGTTATTTTTATTATTTTTTTTGTTTAACTGAAAAGATAAATATACTATGATTTTAATATTTAAAATGAAAACAAATTGTATTTTTAATTTGCATAAAAAAATACTATATCTATTTTTAAAAAAAAAAATTGTGAATGCTTAAATAAATTATTTTAATTGGATAAATATTTGCTATTTTTTTTATCGATTCGTTATCTTTTCTTTTTATACCCTGAGCCCATTGAAAATGGGAAATCAGGGTATAATGGTTTTGTGAAAATGTATGTAACAGGTAGAAGGAGGCGTGCCACACCCCATAAAGTATATATATTCTTGATCAGCGCGACAAGACGAGTCGATATAGCCCTGTCCGTCTGTCCGTCCGTCCGTCCGTCCGTCCGTCCGTCCGTCCGTCCGTCCGTCCGTCCGTCTGTCCGTCCGTCCGTCCGTCCGTCCGTGTGAACGCTGAGATATTTTTAAGTACGCAACGTAGAGACTTGAAATTTTACATGAATACTCGATAATACCATACGCTGCACAAGTTTATAAAAATTTTCCGATAACTCATTCCATTTCGATTTTATGAGCATTTATCGATAATTTTAATGTGTTTTTAAGGCGTGGTTGGTACATCGTTTGAGCTAGAGATTTCAAATTTGCTGTGTAGTTGCGTGCAATGAATACGGAGATTACGTAATCTTTAGATTTTGGATGCCACGCCCCACTCGCCCCCAATAGCCCCCTATTTGTAAAAAGCGCAAATCAAATACTAGAGACTTGTGCTTTGGCACATACATACATATGGATGCCATTAATAAGTTGTGAAAGTTTGATGCAGTTAGTCCATCGCTAAGAAAAGTTATTAAACAATTAAGTTTCCAAAGTAATGCCCACATTGCAGCCCAGGCGCAGTCGCTGCGTCAACTGCGCAGTTGGCAGAGCGCGCGCTTATGCTTGCGTGCATATGTGTGTGTGTGTATGTGTTGTTTATATGCATGCATAAAAGATGCGTCGAATGATTTAATATTTGGCTCTTCACAAGGCTCAGGGTATCCCCTAGTCGAGCAGTCTCGACTAGAGCACTCTTACTTGTTTTAATTAAAAAAAGTATAATTGTAATTATTTTTTAATAATTAGTATTATAATTTTTAATGTTATTATTATTTTTATTATATAAATTTATATATAATTAAATATTTTAATGTGAGAAAATCAGAAATTTAATAACATTTTTGTGTTGACAAAAAAATACTTCAAATATTAATGGTTTTCTCAATATTTATCAAATAAATGAATATATATAAATATTTGTAACTGTATCTAGAATATGCGAACAAAGTATATATTCAATTGTTGCTCAACTATTATTTAGCTGACGTTGGAATTTTCGAGTAGTTTTTCAGAAGCAAGCACCGTTAAGACTTCCGTTATGTTGTTGCCTAGGGCCAAGATATGTATGCGAGTGTGAGTGTGTGAGTGAGTGTGTGTGAGTGTGTGAGTGAGTGTGTGTAGTCTGGGGTCCTTTGTTGCTGCTGCTGATGTCAATTGAGCAAAACAAATATCAGGAAATGTCATCATTTTGTAAGGCAGAGCTAGGCATTGAAAAGGACGCGCCAAGGGAAATTGAATTGAACAAATTGAATGCCAGAGATAAAGAGAGAGCAGAGAGAGAGGGAGAGGGAGAGGGAGAGAGTGAGGGAGGGAGAGACAGAGGCAGACTACACTCGCAGGACACCAGGGCGAGCCACACACATGGCGCAAGTGTCTGGAGTGAGAGCTGCCTGCTATGACACTCACAAAACTGTCACTGCGCAGCTGCGCCGCAGTCGGCATCGAGACGTGCGGTGTCGGACCGTATCCGCACAGCATCTTTCCCTCAGTTTTTCCCTCAAAGTGTTGTTGTTGTTGTTGTTGCTGTTGTTGTTGCCTTTGACTCGTTTGTTGTATCAGCGTCTTTTCTACTCTTGTCTTGTTTGCATTGTTCTCGCTCAACAGATTTGATCAGTTTTTAATGAACTTCATTCATGTTTGAATGACTTTGATCAGTTCCGCTTTGGCCTCGCCTTTGCCTTTGCCCCGATCTCAGCCTCTGCCGCTGCCGCTGCCGCTGCCGCTGCCCTTTCCCTCCATCTGCTCTGGCAAACAATAGCAAATACACAAACCTTTTAAACGCGTGCGCCGATTGTCGCTTAGTTCTGGCTCTGCTGCTGCTGCTTCTTCTTTGGCTTTGGTGTTGTGACAGTGACAAGAAGATGTGCTCTCTCTCCCTCTCTCTCTCTCTCCCTCTCTCTCTCTCTCCCTCTCTCTCTCTGTGTGTGTGCGTGGGTGTGTCTGGTTAGAAAGTCGCAATGGCGCACGCGGCGTATGTGCAACATCGGCAACAACATTCCGCTCAGTCCAGGCTAATCCCGCATTGCCGCTAAGCCGCTTTTGCTCCGCAATCCAAAATCTCGAAAACGTCAACCGCCAAGCGCATCAGCCGCATCAGCAGCATCATCATCATCATGCGTCAAGTTCAACGAGGCGTACAAAATACTTCTACCAAGTGCCGACGTCGAGGCCCAAAAGAACAACCAACAACAACAACAACAACAACAACAACAATGAGCGGCAACAGTGCCACTTTTAGTTTCGCTTGCGCCTGGGCCAGACAGAGACAGAGACAGCGCATCGAGCGTGAGAGCGAGAGCGAGCGGCAGGTGGTGGCACCTCATTGATTGAGGGTCCTTGAAAGGGTACAAATAATCAGAAAATTGTATTAAATGTCCCACATAATGAAACGAGAATCAAATGAGATGAACAAAAAAAAACAACAAAAAAATAAATATGATGCACCGATCTATGCATAGGCTCCATGATCCGTGATCCGTGATATAGCAATTGTTATTGTTGCATGTCAGAATCCGCAGCTGGGGCTGGCATCTGAGTTCTGGGCGATGATGATCATGATGATGATTATCATTATTGAGGCACTCTTGCTTTGATCTCCGGCAACACAGAGAGGGAGGGAGAGAGAGGGGGGACACTTGGCCCAGCCTAGGCCCGCTATGGATCCATGGGCGCAGCAAGTGCAGTCGGAGTCGCCGCCAAAGTTGACGCATTGTGTCATTGTCAAGTGTTGCGCCGCATGTGTGTGTGTGTGTGTGTGAGAGTGTGTATGAGTGTGTGTGGAATCTGCCTCTGCTCTATTTGTACTTATTTGATTTGTGATTAATGCTGGAGTGCGTGGCAGACTGTGAGACTTTAGCCTGCTTGAGCAGTGTAAGTAAACAGCAGTTTATAGAGTATCAAGCGGCTGGATATGCTCACAATTTGCAATGTAATACAGATAGTTGCAAAAGAGACTGACACAGTTTAGCCTTCTGTGCCTGCTTCAACAGAGAAAACAAACAACAATTTGCAGAGTTTCGAACGGTTGGGTATGCTCACAATTTGGAATATAATTAAGTACAGAGTATCTATCGGTTGGGTAAGCTTGCAGTATACTTAAGAGAGCTGTAAGGAAGACTATGAGACTGTAGCCTGCTCAACAGCAAATATAAGAACAACAGCTTACAGAGTATCTAGCGACTGGGTATGCTCAGAATTTGCAATATAAGTAAGTACAGAGTATCTAGCTGCTGGGTAAGCTCACACCTTGCAATATAATTAAGAGAGCTGTAAGGAAGACTGTGAGACTGTAGCCTGCTCAACAGCAAATATAAGAACAACAGCTTACAGAGTATCTAGCGACTGAGTATGCTCACTATTTGCAATATAATTAAGTATAGAGTATCTAGCGGCTTACGATTTGCTATATAATTGAGAGAGCTGCAATAAAGGCTGTGACTCTTTAGCCGACTTCAACAGCGAAAACAAAGAACAGTTTACAGAGTATCTAGCAGCTGGTTATGCTCCCACTTTTCACTCCAATTAAGAGAGTTGCAAATAGAAAGACAAAAAACTTGACAGCTGAGCCGATATCCCATTGCGTATACGTCGCCTGAGGCGACAGGCAACATTCTAATTTGGTCAATTCGCAGTGGTCAATCGTCAAGGTGAGGCTGGCCCGAAAACTAGAGAAGAAACACCTGGCGCAGTAGGAGTTAATTGACAAAAACCTGAGCGCTGCCAGCCCAGGCAGACCTCAGACCTGACGCGGACTGACTTGACTTGACTTGACTCGGTTCGAGTCTGCTTGGCTTGGCTGGGTGGTCCTAGAGCTGACACTTTAGACATTTTGTCGTTGCCTTGCAAATTGAGCTGAGATCGCTGAGAGACACAGGGGCGGCGGGGGCGTGCCGTGCACAGCTGGTGCGCTACGTCGCCGTCGCCGTCGTCGTTGCTTGTGTAAATATTTCCTCATTTTATTTGTGGCACACAAAAGAAGGAAAGCAAATGTGCAGGCGGCCTATGGTCATATTGTTTTAACACATTAGCAGCGCAATGCAACAAATAATTTCCATAAAATGCTGCTACGCTGCGACGTCGTCGTGGCCGGTAAATGGAGCGGCCGCAGCGACGGCGACGCTAGCTGCGCTGCCAATAGACTTCAAGTCAATTTCAATGCATGAAAGAGATATGTCACAGGAAGAAAATATTAGTCTTTGTCATTAGGCAAAACAAAACAACACGAAACAAAACAAAAAAGATTGAAAAAAAAAAAGAAAAAAACCAATCCATGGCTGCGCCACAGCTTTGGCCGCGAATGCCGCGCAGGGCTCAGTCAGAGCCTGACTCTGTATATGTGTATGTGCATGTGTATGTGTGTGCGTGTGTGTGTGTGTTTGCCCGATGTTTGCCCACCAACAAAGTTAACACTGGAAATGTCCAAGTGCTGTTGTTGCCACATTCACATGATTTAAGCAGCAACAACAACAACTCGAGACAAAATGTTTCCCATCATAAAAAAGCAGAGAGAAGAAAAATACAAAAAAGCAACAACAACAAAAACGAGAAAAAACAAAACTTCTTCGTCTTCAGCTTCATAAAGAGTCCAAAAGTCCGAAAAGAAAGAAAAGCAACGAAAAACGAACAAAAACTAAACCGACTTTAGACAAAGCAAACGAAATTAAAAACGGTTCAAATGCTTTGCTTGTGTAAGCAATTGGCTTGTACACGGTACACGCCAACCCCCAACCCCCACACCCCCAACCCAGCGCCCCAAGCCCCAACACTGTCTCATGAGTGTGTGTGTGCGGAAATGCCAGACTTATATACAACAGTCTTGGGTTGAGATTTTTATGGCGCTGCTCGATCAGCAGCTGTTTAGGATTTTCTGTTTCTGCTCAGCTCCAATAAAAATGATTGAGCAAATATTGGGGGAGTTTTTTCTGGGGAGGGGGCAAGGCGAACCTATGCTAATTTATCTTTGCTTCATTCCGTTCGCTGCATGAAAATCGATTCATTAGCCTGGAGAAACTGCTGGGGGCAATGCAATTGTTCTATTCAATAGGGAATTAGATAGGTTTCTTTGGGGAGTTACCTGAACAAATTATGCACAAATGAGATGAGGTTAGTGCGTGCAGTTAGCATATGCGCTTGGAATAACTTATGAGCGAAGACTGCAAATATCAGATACAGATATATAGATGTATATATTTATGAGATCATATAGAAATGTGATTTACTATATAGATATATATATGTATATACATTTTTTAAATGCAGTATGAATTTTTTATAGAAAAGTGATCTACTATATACATATCATCTCATATACATATATAAAGTATATCTGAATCTGAGATTTTCAATATAATACCTATTTTATATAGAAATGTGATCTACTATATGCATATGATCTCTTATTTATATGTATGAAAAGTATATTTGTATGTAAAGTACATATATCTGAATCTGAGATTTCAAATATAATACTTATTTCATGTAGAGCTGGGATCTACTAAATAATGTATATATATATTTGATATGTAATACGTATTTTATATTCTAAGTTCTAAAGCTCAGATGTTAAAAGATTGTTTTTTATAGATTTAAAGATCTTTTATATAAAACTGGATTAAATTGCCTCTAAAAATAGCTGAAAACGTGTTTAATAAAACGTGAAAATTGTTATTAAAAAAAAAAAAGATTTTTATTATAGATAAAAATGACCAAAACTTATCTTTATGTCAGATACAAATTGCTAGACAGGTGTCTATCTTAGAACTGCGGCTCTGAAAACGAACTCAAATATCAAACAAATGTATGTATGCTCTGAACCGCACTTCAGTTAAATATATAACCATATAGACCTGACTTTGAACATGATATAGAAAATCAAGACGCCATAGCAAATTGTTGGTAGAGAGCTGCGCTAAGACTAATCTAATGGAATATAATTTTAAATGTTACTTTGACAAAATTAAAATATTTTATAAATTGGAAATAAAAATTTAAAAAAGATGTATCAATAGATATAGTCAAGATATACCATATTTATGTAAATATATTTAAAATTTTATACATATAAGATAGAATGTGAAATAGAGCCCTATTCCTCGAGGCGACTCAAGTCGCTAGGTGAGCGCTATTTACTAGACTCTTAGTGAATTCTTGACTTAGTTATTACTGTTAACCCATGTTTTCCCATCGATAATGTTCTAAAAGCAGTTAGACCATTGAAAATACTGCGACGCTCCAAACCAGCTCCTTAGATATGCTCCAGTTCTGTGTTAACTGTGCTCCAGCTTCATACTTTGTTAGACGATAGAAGAGGTGAAGATCGAAGAGCTGTAGATGATTGGATCAAGCAGATGTTCTTTACATGAATCTAGAAAACCTAAAAAGTTTGAACTTTAGAATTTGATCTTTGTGTTTATATAATTTATGAAGTATATAATAATAGTGTTCATAAATCATTGAATCGATAACAATCGATAAATAGGCTAGGATTTCTTTTAGAGTTTTAAGACTTAAATGTATGAAATCTGTTAATATTCTTTTGAAGATTTAGAGTTTTATTCTTTTTTTATATTTTTTAATTCTTGTAAAACTTATATTTTATTGTATCAGAAATCTGTTCGATGTAAAATAGAATCGATATGCATATTATGTTAGTCGCCTTTTAACATTTAACTATATTATGCGAGAAGTCTCTGCACGGATCATACATCTTTTTTCTTTAACTTTAAAATTTTCGGAATATTCAAATGTAACTCAGATATTTTTACCTTTATACAAAAGTTTATCATACCCTGCTAGTTCTGCTTTAGGTATTATTTAGTTTCTTCTGCCCTTTCTTTGATATCTCCAATGGTAACTTTGGAACTATTGCCAGCTGGAATGCCACTAAGTAACTAACATTTGCTAGCTTGCAAAAAGAGAGTTCTTTAGAATCCAATTTTTTTTTTGCGTCGCCAAACCCCTCAAATGCTGGCGGTACTGATAAGATTAAGTATTGTAGTCTGACCAGTTTGCAATGTTTTTTTTTCTTTTTTTTTTAAGTAAATAAATAAGTTAAAATAATTGATGGAATGTCCGGAATGGAAGCCCACATAAATGTCCGGAAACGCGTAAATTTTATCAAACTCCCTTAAACTGCCAGTAAATCAAAGCTCTGCCCTATGTTATATACATGCATAAACATGATCGCTTACGCAAATGAATTGTTTGGCTTAGCATTATTTTTGGACTTTTGATTTTTTTGACGCAAGCAAAGCGAATTTCTTACTTTTCACCCCGATTGCATTTGGATTGGCAGCGGAAATGCTTGGGTTTGAAACGTCATAGTGACGGATTACAATATCTTGTGGCAGTTCAACAACAATTATGTGTGCCTGCAGTAAACATATTTCCCTGATTTTTTTTTTTTTTATCAAAAGTCAAAATTTTCGCAGAATATTTTATATATTAGAAATTGAGCAAGTTTTTATTATATATTGATAGATAATATATTTTTATAGTCTATTGTAGTTATAGTTTAGAATATTATGATTTATTTTGAATAATTATGGAACATATTTTTCTTGAAATATAGATTTGGAATTAAAATGATCTAACATTGCTTCAAAATCTTGCGAACTTTACAAAATGATATCTTTAAATCTATATCGCAATATAAGCTATAAAAATTTAAGTCTTGTCAATTTCTTACTGGAACACCCCCCAGTAAAGTTTTTCTTATCATATCATATCGCATACCCCATTCAAGTATTAGAAATGAATGAACTCGATTTATTGCATTACGGAATTACAATCACATCGAGTCTGATTATTTTGCTGGCATTTATTGTGCAACGAGTGAATGCACTGCGTTGGCTAGCCCATTTATGACATTCTCGGTTAATTATTATGATAATTTCCACAGCTCTGAGTTGTTTTGGCCATAACTGCTAGCCGCTTCGGCTGTGTGCGACTGTTGCGACCTGAAGGCCATCAGTGCTTGTTTTTCAGGCATTTATTTGCTTTACTTTTGTCTCATTTTTTTCGCTTACATTTTTATTTTATTTTTTACTTCTTCTGTCACAAATATCTTGGGCACGTTTTTGAAGTGCCTGCGAGGCGCCCTTAACCAGCATAAGCAACAACAACATCATCAACAGCAGCAACAACAACAACAACAACAACTTTAAGCTTACTGCCAGTTAATTTTTCGGAGAAAAACGCCAGAGTTTCTCGCAATTTTATGATCAATTCATTGAATATTTCGTTGGTTTTTGTTGTTTTTGTTTTTACGCCGCAAAAAGAAGGAGAGAAATCATCAGCACACACGACGGCGGCGACAACAACAACAGCGAGTCAACATATTGTTGCTGTTTATTGGCTGTGCGAGCTGCAACAACAGCAATAACAAACAAGTAAGAGTGCTCTAGTCGGAAGTGTTTTTTAAACGGTTTCGAATAGATAGTATAGGGTATCTGAAACACTTATAACAGTACTTATACTTATACTTATACTTATACTTATACTTATACTTATACTTATACTTATACTTATATTTATACTTATACTTATACTTATACTTATACTTATACTTATACTTATACTTATACTTATACTTATACTTATACTTATACTTATACTTATACTTATACTTATACTTATACTTATACTTATACTTATACTTATACTTATACTTATACTTATACTTATACTTATACTTATACTTATACTTATACTTATACTTATACTTATACTTATACTTATACTTATACTTATACTTATACTTATACTTATACTTATACTTATACTTATACTTATACTTATACTTATACTTATACTTATACTTATACTTATACTTATACTTATACTTATACTTATACTTATACTTATACTTATACTTATACTTATACTTATACTTATACTTATACTTATACTTATACTTATACTTATACTTATACTTATACTTATACTTATACTTATACTTATACTTATACTTATACTTATACTTATACTTATACTTATACTTATACTTATACTTATACTTATACTTATACTTATACTTATACTTATACTTATACTTATACTTATACTTATACTTATACTTATACTTATACTTATACTTATACTTATACTTATACTTATACTTATACTTATACTTATACTTATACTTATACTTATACTTATACTTATACTTATACTTATACTTATACTTATACTTATACTTATACTTATACTTATACTTATACTTATACTTATACTTATACTTATACTTATACTTATACTTATACTTATACTTATACTTATACTTATACTTATACTTATACTTATACTTATACTTATACTTATACTTATACTTATACTTATACTTATACTTATACTTATACTTATACTTATACTTATACTTATACTTATACTTATACTTATACTTATACTTATACTTATACTTATACTTATACTTATACTTATACTTATACTTATACTTATACTTATACTTATACTTATACTTATACTTATACTTATACTTATACTTATACTTATACTTATACTTATACTTATACTTATACTTATACTTATACTTATACTTATACTTATACTTATACTTATACTTATACTATATACTTATACTTATACTTATACTTATACTTATACTTATACTTATACTTATACTTATACTTATACTTATACTTATACTTATACTTATACTTATACTTATACTATATACTTATACTTATACTTATACTTATACTTATACTTATACTTATACTTATACTTATACTTATACTTATACTTATACTTATACTTATACTTATACTTATACTTATACTTATACTTATACTTATACTTATACTTATACTTATACTTATACTTATACTTATACTTATACTTATACTTATACTTATACTTATACTTATACTTATACTTATACTTATACTTATACTTATACTTATACTTATACTTATACTTATACTTATACTTATACTTATACTTATACTTATACTTATACTTATACTTATACTTATACTTATACTTATACTTATACTTATACTTATACTTATACTTATACTTATACTTATACTTATACTTATACTTATACTTATACTTATACTTATACTTATACTTATACTTATACTTATACTTATACTTATATACTTATACTTATACTTATACTTATACTTATACTTATACTTATACTTATACTTATACTTATACTTATACTTATACTTATACTTATACTTATACTTATACTTATACTTATACTTATACTTATACTTATACTTATACTTATACTTATACTTATACTTATACTTATACTTATACTTATACTTATACTTATACTTATACTTATACTTATACTTATACTTATACTTATACTTATACTTATACTTATACTTATACTTATACTTATACTTATACTTATACTTATACTTATACTTATACTTATACTTATACTTATACTTATACTTATACTTATACTTATACTTATACTTATACTTATACTTATACTTATACTTATACTTATACTTATACTTATACTTATACTTATACTTATACTTATACTTATACTTATACTTATACTTATACTTATACTTATACTTATACTTATACTTATACTTATACTTATACTTATACTTATACTTATACTTATACTTATACTTATACTTATACTTATACTTATACTTATACTTATACTTATACTTATACTTATACTTATACTTATACTTATACTTATACTTATACTTATACTTATACTTATACTTATACTTATACTTATACTTATACTTATACTTATACTTATACTTATACTTATACTTATACTTATACTTATACTTATACTTATACTTATACTTATACTTATACTTATACTTATACTTATACTTATACTTATACTTATACCAATACTAATACTAATACTCATACTCATACAGTTCAGCTAATTCACAGTTCTCCGATAAGCACTACATACGTTCCTTATCAATGCGGGAGTCTGTGGCTGAGGGTTACGGCATTGTTCGAGTTATGAATAACATGCTCTGTGCCTACGTCATGGTTGAACACGAATGGACGGGCTTATCGTTGACGTAATAAACGGTTGATTTGTACAGTGGGTGAATGTCAGGCGGAGCTCGACGGCCTGCACCACCTCTGCTGCGCCACAAAGCAAATACATAAATAAAATAAAGCTATAAATAAATAAAAATTAATGTTAGTGAAAGATGCTTAACATTTTCATTGAGTCAGCAGCGGCAGCAACTGGGACCAGGCGACGATCTTCAGACCGCGACTGGGCCGGGACTTGGAGCTTGTGACTTGGGTTTGGCAATCACGAGACGAGCACAACGGCTGCAGTCACATGCCTGCGGCGCGCTTCAGCGCACAGTGTTACGCACCTCATTGTGTCGGCAAAACAAAGATTACCAAAGATTCTTAAAATTAAATTTTATTGGAATTTACGTAAGTTCTGTGTGTTGTGGAAGACGCGAATTGAGGTATGGATATATTTAGTTGTTATAGATTTATGAACATATATGTCAGTTATATCATTGTATTTCATTTGTGGCTTGTCCTTAATCAGTTCGATCATTGCAACCACTGTGCTGTGAGCTATGAATGACTCGAATAGAGGTATGGCTATATTAGACTACTAGAAATATATAAAAAGATATATCAGCTATATCAGCTATATCATCATATCTCATTTGTGACTTGTCCTTAGTCAGTTGTGATATACTCGAATTGAGGTATGGGTATATTTAGTTATTATACCTATATATGAACAGATATATCATCTATATCATTGCCCCTCATTAATGTTTTGTCCTTAATCAATTCGATCATTGCAACCACTGTGCGTTGCGCCTGCATCGTGGAGAGACGCGGCCTGGTGTCAGCTCCGTCATCCTGTTGATTTGTGTTAAGGAAGCAAGTGCTTATGTCCATGGGAGTGTGAGTGTTGGTGTGTGTTATGAATGACGGCGGACCTACTTAGCCAGGGCGCTGCTGATGCTGCTGATGCTGCTGCTGATGATGATCGGGAGTCTCTTGATGATCATGCTGTTGCCGCAGCGCTTAGATGGATGGCCACGAAAATTTATCATCATGCGAGCCACAAGACAAAGTAGCAGCCCAGCGACCCAAAAAAAAAAAACCAAAAAGACTCGAAAAAAAAACCTGAAAAAAGACGAGTTCATGGCGCATGCGCAAGGATCTAAAAGAGCTGAGCCAGGCCTCAGTCGTGGTCCACAATTAAAATGTGCGCGCAGAGGAGCTGCGGATGCTTCACTATTTGGGCTCTGCTCTCGAGTGTTGAAAAGTAAGGAAGCTTTAACAAATTACCGCCCAGTTACCGGCACAACGAGATGTTTATAAAAGTTGTAAAAATTTGCCAAGCCAACACCAACAGCAACAGCAACAGCAACGGCAACAGCAACGGCTACGGTCAGCCATGGCCCAAAACTGCAGACATACATCTCCATGTCGGCTGCTGTGCCTAGCGGCACAACTCGGGAGGGGGGCGGAGGGAGTGGGCGACGGACGGCGGCTGGCATTAAAGGAGTTTGCAGGCTCTGCACTTGGCGCAGGCGCATCGCAGTGCCAGACAATGCCAGCCACTGGCCAGAGACTCTGAGACTCTGGGACTGAGGCTGAGCTCGGTTCGGCCTGGTTCGGGCAGCCGCCGCGCTTGGGCTGCCTTATAAAGTGAGCGCTGAGCGTCGAGCAAAGTTACTCATGTCAAGACAGCAAACGAGCAAGCAGCAAACTTATGACTGAGTAATTGCTGGTGATATTTATGCGACGAAGCGTCCGAGGATGTGACGGTGCAGCAGCACCACCAGCATCAGCACCACCAGCACCACCAGCACCAGCACCAGCAGCAGCAGCAGCAGCGGCAGCGGTGACGGAAACTGCTGCTGCAGTATCTTTTGCAGTGCTTTCTGCTTATTATCGCTTGCCCCACAGTGCATTCGGTGTGGCATATTGATTGGCCCCATCCAGATGGCTGCAGATATCCCCATTCATTTAATAATATGTAATTTAGATCATAATAATGGATATTACTAAAGAGCATTGAAAATCATTTTCATCTTTCTTGCTAAGGTTCTCAAAGATCTGTTGATCCCCCAACTTATCGAGCCTAATTGTTATAAATAAATAATATAATATATATTTCATAATGGAACATATTGATTGGCCCCTTCCAGATAGCTGCAGATATTCCAATATATTAATTTAATAATATGCAATTTAGAATATAATAATAAATATTACTAAATAGCATTGAAATTAATTGTCATCTTGGTTTTTGAAGTTCTCAAAGATCTGTTAAGCCCCAAACATATCGACTCTAATTGCTATAAATAGATATTATAATATAAATTTAATAATGGAATACCCTTAACATTGTATATTTTATACTATAGTTGATGTTTCGGTATTAAATGTTTTTTCTATGTATATTATTGATATATTTATTTATTATATATATTCTCTCTTTTTTGATCTTTTAAGAATGTTGCCTTAATTACGTGTCTCCAATTGCAATACTCTGGACAGCCGATCCATATACGTTGGCGAGCTGAGCTGAGCTGAAGTAAGTGCATATATCATATATACAAAATCAATATACAAATTTATTATACACTTAAAATTTCAGATCGATACAAGAATCGGAAGGAACTGTGTTTGATCGACTCGAATAAATTATTAATGAGATATGTAAGGATGGTACAACAAGGTAGACCTAAGAAGTGCGTACATAGATATACTTATATGTAAACATTTATGTATGTTATATATGTCTATATATGTATATATAGAGAAAGAAAACGACATAGTCCGAAATCCTAGAATGTATGTTAAAAATATAATTTGTTGAATTGTCAATGCAATTTCTTATCAATATGCTTCCATATATATATAGACTGAAAGAATCAGAGTGATCTGATTGGAACTGTACTGATCAATCATATATATTATACATATACATACATGTATATATATATTTCTATGTTTAATGAACTTATAGGTATCTATATATCTCATATTTTTTTTGTAGCTGTAGGTGATCTTGAGATTCGTTTTGGGCCTGTAATATGCTTAACTCCCCAACATATGCTCGCAGCGTTGTGGAGCACACACACGCACACATACACATACACACACACACACACACACACGCACGTAGAGCAGTTCACATACATGCGTGTGCGTGTTGTTGGTTTGTTTTAGTGATAGTTGTTGTTGTTGTTGCTGCTGCTGCTGCTGCTCGCATAACATCACATACTACAAAACAGTGTGTTTGCTGTCTTTTGGAATGTAAATCATTCGCTAAGTACGCTTGATTTAGGCGACCATCACACTACATTCTTCGACCGAGTCATGCACCGAGCTGAGTTTCGCATGGAGATGGAGATGGAGCTGGAGCTGGAGTTGGAGCTGTGGAGCTGGAGTTGGAGTTGGAGTTCGAGTCGAAGCTGTGGAGTTGTGGAGTCTCGGCCAGTAACTGGCATACTGACAGATGGCTACGCTCGTATGTCTGGCCGGCCGTCTGCATATGTTTGGATGTTACAATGCAGATACATGAGCACTTTCGAAGCAGGCGACGGCGACGGCGACGGCGACGGTGACGGCAATGATGACGATGTTGACGAGACTCTGGCCTGACGACGAAAGCAATACGCCATACATAACTCATCGCACATAATGAGACTGCAATAATTCACTTGCTCTGCATGCTCGTGATCCTCGCGGCGGCCAGTGCATATAAAGACACAAGCCAGCCGAGGCACTGTTATAACAACAACAACAACAACAAACCTGACCAAGACCAAGAGCGAAACCACAGCACTTGGATTCTCCACGATCGTCCGCAGTTGGAAATCTTCATGCACTCCTAGTTTTCTGTAATTAAGTGTAATGAGCGTAATTGCTAATGTGTGTGGAGCGCACGCTGCCACAGAGATCTGAAGCTGGAGCTGGAGTTGGAGTTGGAGCTGGCTGCCTACTGGATGCAGTCTCTGCCACTGCCTCTCTGTCTCTCTCTCACTCTGTCTCTCTCTCCATCTCTCTCTGTCTCTGTGTTAGCGATTTAGTTATAGCCTCGTTCACGAGCTGGTCTTGATCTTGGCTTGGCTTGGCTTGGTCTGGACTGGCTTTGGCTTTGGCTTTCGGTATTGGTATTGCCATTGGTATCGGCTTGACTTCGTTTAATTTCGCTTGGTCTGGCCCGGCCCGGCCCGGCTTGACTTGACTTGACTTGGACCCGGCTTCGTGTGCACAACAAGTGAAATTAAAATGTATGACAAAGTGCGTGCAATAATTCGTGCAAGTTTAATGAGTCTCCGCAATGTGGACATTTGTCGTCGTCTAATTGTACTAGATATGGATATTTTAATTGAATGAGAACGATGTCTTATTAGATGCGGGCAATTAGTCTATTTGTGCCTTCTCCGCAGACAGCATCCACATTGGACACACACTCGCCACACTTGGTCTGGGCCTCTTCACCTGGCTGCCCATAATGTTCTTTTTCCTCTTTTTTTTATCTTTTTGTTTACCCAATTGCAACTCAGACGTCGAGCATATGGCCAATTCCAGAAGCTATCGGCAGGGAGTTTGTGGTAATATAATAGTTATATCTTTATAATGAGTTCTAATACAAATGAATTATATAATCATTAAATATATCAACTTTTAATGGGTGAGCTCATCATAAGTAAATATTTTTTAGGCTGACAGAAAATGTAAATTTGTGTATTTACTGTAGTAATTTAGTAATATTTAATATTTTATTAAATATTAAAAATTATATATATATATATATATATATTTTAAATGTTTTTTTTTATTATAAAATTTAATTCATGCTAAGTATTAACAAGCTGTTAAGCCTACACATTTTAACACTTTAAAAATGAATTATTAAAAATTTTAAAAAAATTTTAAATATTTATTTGATTACTTGAATTAACAATTTATAGAAATTAATAATAATATTTTCAGACTTAAAAAAAATATTTTAAATTTAAGATATATGTATTTACAAAATAGAATGATATTGATATAAAACTGAAATTAAATGAATTTGAAATTAAATGAATAAATTTTGGTAATATTAATATGTTTGTAAACATTAAAAAAATAAGTTTATGTATATTTGTATAAATCGAGTAAATGATAGGTACATATCATTAAATAAAAAATATAATTTATAATTAATAAGTAACATTTATTATTTTAATAAAAAAATATACTTAGTTTATTTCATATAAAGGAATACGAATTAGTAACAACATTATTAAGAATTATTAATTTAGAAATATTTGTATAATAACAAAAATATATATCAAAAAATAATTTAGTTAATTCAATATATGTAAAGAAAAACATTTTATGAAGAGCTGTCAATATTATGTTTCAACCGTCTACAATAAACCAGAAGGTTCTGCATGTTTGTAATACAAAACAAATCTTAGTTATTAATCCAAATTGAATGTAAATCATTTTTTCAAAGTCTTTCTATATTAAATTTCTATTGTCTTCAATAATCCATAAGGTATTTGTAGATAATAACTAAAGATATACAAATATTATTTCTCATTTCTACATAATATAATCAAGCTAAAAATAATTACAAATTATACATTTACAATAATTTATATAATAAATGGAAATATGTGTAAATAATTTTTCATTTAAAGCCAATTTTTAGGTAATATCTTCAGTTATTGCCTATTCCCATATTATTTCTCTTTTCTACATAATATTTTTAATTCAGCTAAATATAATTTACAATTATTGATATAATTACAAAAATAAATATAATATAATTTAGTTCATTTTTTCAAATTCTTTCGTCATTCAATTTCTATTGTCTTCCATAATCCACAAGACTTTGCTTTGTAGGTGATTGTCGAGTCGAGCGAGTCGCTGCTATTTTTATGGCCATATGAAATTGTCATCCTTGCACTTGCACTTGCGACTCGATGCCCATTTAGGGGTCGGTCTAGAGCGGCGCGAGCAGCGCGCGATAGTTTATTGAACTGGCAGGACTCGCGTCCGGCTGACAGGGGCTGGGCAGGGGCTGGGCAAGCTAACAAGATCATTGGATAACACCACATTCCACAGTCCGCAGTCGCAGTCGCAGTCCAGCGACTCGTTTCTCTCCGATTGACCCAATGCAAATGTGAAATATTCTTTTCTTTTTTTTTTCGTATATTTGTGCATTGCAATTGTTTGTCAAGTTGTTCGCACGTCTCGGACGAGGCCGGGGCGAAAGGATTGAGTCAATGTTTGTGCAGCCACTTGTGAGGCACGTTCTGCAGCGCAGAGTCGCGCTCGATCCTCGAAGTCGACCCATTGACTGATCGCCTCAATGGGTTTGTTTGAGCGATTGGCTGGCTGTTTGCTCAGTTCGCTGCGGCTTGTTTGGCCGATGCGAAGTGGCGATAAGGCGGCTCACGAAAGGATGTCGAGGGCGCACGTTCATCAATTCTCATCCACCGATTTCCTGTGCGCGTCTCAAATATGACACAAACACACAAAACATAAATATCAACACACGAATCCCACATGCAAAGTTCGGATTTGGTTCACAGGCCGAGTTTGGTTCGGGGCCGACGTCGCAGTCTCAGTCGCTGTCCAGACGCTGGCGCCAACCTGGCCATTAATTATAACAATTCCTTGCATTGTCATACACACACACACACACGCACACAGTCACACACAACACGTACGAGTCGAAAATTTATAGATGCTCGGGCAAGGGCATTCATGCCTCACCTGGGTGGTGGGCAATTTATTTCACCTTTTGCAGCGCACGGCAATTGCACAACAACAGCTAACTGACACAAACAAAGCCAAACACCAACAACAACAACAACAACAGCAACAACAACGGGAATTCGCTGCGCTGCCGCAAAAGGTCAAGGGTATGCTTCGGCCTGACCCTGTCGCATTCATTGACAATTAAAAACATTTTTCTGGCATTGATCACTTTATTGTCCAGTTGTCGAACAGGACAGCTGTCGCTGGCCCAGGCTCATAGTCTCCCTCTCCCTCTCTCTGTGTCTCTCCCTCTCTCTCTCAGCTGAATTAAATGCAATTGTCGTGTTATGGAATTTGAAGTGGGCGCGTCACCTTTGATCTTCGGCTGAGTCCACTCGAAATTCTTTCATAATTTTTGTCACTTTCTGTTGCTAGGACAATGGGCCAAGGCAGGAGCAGGATCAGGACCAGAACCAGAGACAGGGGCAGGGGCAGGAGCAGGGGCAGCATTTACTATTGTTTAGCAATTGAAGCCACCTTTTACCCTGATTAAGCGGAAAACCTGGACACAATAAGCAATACGCCCCGACAGATTCGCATTGTTAGCGGCGCATAATTTATATGGACCACGGCGACAAACTGGCGGCCAGACGCACACAAAGCCCTTAACGTGGCCCAGACCCACTAGCCTGGTCAAGAGGCGTGCGAATTTAACACCAGGCCTAATGTACATCTGTATCTATCTCTATATCTATATCTATATCTATATCTATATCTATATCTATATCTATATCTATATCTATATCTATATCTATATCTATATCTATATCTATATCTATATCTATATCTATATCTATATCTATATCTATATCTATATCTATATCTATATCTATATCTATATCTATATCTATATCTATATCTATATCTATATCTATATCTATATCTATATCTATATCTATATCTATATCTATATCTATATCTATATCTATATCTATATCTATATCTATATCTATATCTATATCTATATCTATATCTATATCTATATCTATATCTATATCTATATCTATATCTATATCTATATCTATATCTATATCTATATCTATATCTATATCTATATCTATATCTATATCTATATCTATATCTATATCTATATCTATATCTATATCTATATCTATATCTATATCTATATCTATATCTATATCTATATCTATATCTATATCTATATCTATATCTATATCTATATCTATATCTATATCTATATCTATATCTATATCTATATCTATATCTATATCTATATCTATATCTATATCTATATCTATATCTATATCTATATCTATATCTATATCTATATCTATATCTATATCTATATCTATATCTATATCTATATCTATATCTATATCTATATCTATATCTATATCTATATCTATATCTATATCTATATCTATATCTATATCTATATCTATATCTATATCTATATCTATATCTATATCTATATCTATATCTATATCTATATCTATATCTATATCTATATCTATATCTATATCTATATCTATATCTATATCTATATCTATATCTATATCTATATCTATATCTATATCTATATCTATATCTATATCTATATCTATATCTATATCTATATCTATATCTATATCTATATCTATATCTATATCTATATCTATATCTATATCTATATCTATATCTATATCTATATCTATATCTATATCTATATCTATATCTATATCTATATCTATATCTATATCTATATCTATATCTATATCTATATCTATATCTATATCTATATCTATATCTATATCTATATCTATATCTATATCTATATCTATATCTATGTCTATCTATTGCAGCCCTGAAGCTGAACACCTTGTCATAGTTTTCAGATGCTGTCAGCATCTTCGTCTTTGCTCTCAATTGACATCGCACACATCGCTCTATACATATATATATATGTATATATTTATATATATATAACTTGATCGGACAAGTGTGCGCAAATGGAGCTGCTGAATCTTTGATTTGATTGCTTCACAGCTGCGAGGGAGTTTGATTCCGTGAAAGAGGAAACTGCGGAGGCAGCATAAAAATCGAGAGATTTCTTCACCTATTCCCAGGGCGTTCGAGCAGTGTCAAAAGCTGAGGCAGCGCTTTGACGTCGTGAGATTGTTAGAGAAATAAAAAGAAAAAAAATTAAGAAAATCGCAAACGAAACATAAAACAAAAACGTTTTGCAATTTATTAAAAAAAATATATATAAAATTAAAAAAAAAAACTCGACGGGATTTTCTTTTCTTTGGGGCAGGGGAGGGATTCGACTTCTATGGAGTCCGTTGACTGGGATGCATTTTGGTTTTTTTTTAGGCTTTGTTGTTGCTACTCTCTTTTGGGTTTAGGCCCGGATTACTTTGTTGGCTTAGTCGCGCATTTAAGGCCCATAAATGTAACGCCATTATCTATAAATCTGCAGCGGAAAACATAACTCAAAAATAACAAAACAAGCTAACACACAAAACATAAACGAAATAAGATATTTTTAATTAATTGTCACTGGAAGAAAACAACAACAACAACAACAAATACAACTACACAGTTTTATGAGAAGCTGCACGTGACCGACGGCAAAAACAGCAACAGAAAGAAACAAAAAAATAAATAAAAAATAAAAAAAAATGAAAAAAAGAAAAAATATATAAACTAAAAAAAGAGACCAAATAAACATTTAGATTAAATCTGTTCCACTCGCAGGGCCCAGACCCAGGGCGCAAGTTCATTGAGGAACACACAGAGCCAAATGTTCGACTCTCACACACACACACTCACACACGCACACGGACAGGGATCAGAAATGGGCCTAGTACCTAGTACCAGAGAGTGGAGCCAACAATTTAGACATTTCTCATAGAAAGACATAATTTTCAATTTAATAAAGGCCATCGCATAAATACGCTCGTAAAAACCTATCAAAACTTAAGATAGATGAGCGCTACGTGCACTTGCCGGAAAGTCCATTAAAAGCAAACGCGGCGCTACGGCCGTAGCCAAAGGGTTGTTGGCGCGAGAGCGAGACGGCTAGAGGCGGGAGGGAGAGAGCTATATACAGATATTTGTATATGTATAAGTATCTGTGTGTGTGTGTGTGTGTTTTTGGTGAATGGCGCGCCGACGCATAGTTGCATGTCTCCGCTGCACGGCGGCAAGAGGCTGCATCGGGGTCACAATAAAATCAAAAATGATAAGCATCTTTAGTGTCCCAGGGGCACTGAGAGATGATCGCCCCATGGCTTGGCATGGTTTGGCATGCCATGCACTGCTCTGGCTCTGCCTTGGCTCTGTCTTGGCTTGGTTCTGGCGTTGTCTTGGCTGCTGCTGCATATTAAATTGTTGAATCAGTCACTGAGAATTCAAGAGAGACAAATCGGAGCACGTACACAGCGTCCGAAATTAATGACAATTGCTGATTGTGTGAGATAAACGCGACGAGGCGCAGGGCAATTGGTGGAAACCGCGACAAACTCACACACAGAGAGAGAGAGAGAGAGAGAGGCGGGAGAGAGATAGAGAGAAAGAGAGAGAGCGAGAAGCTGAAAGACATTAGTAACACACAAAAGGAAGCCCCGAACACATCGAAAACCTCAGATTTTGACCATGGACCCCGAGCCGAGTCCAAGTCCAGGGTGTGCGTAGATTCCTCTGCTCCGATAAGAGCAAAAGAATCAAAAAAAAAACAGAACCAAAACCAAAACCAAAATATGCCGAACCAACACCAACAACAAAATTGTCGCTGAAGTTGACGTCGTAAAAAGGTTGAGAAGGAACCCAACAACAACAGCAGCAACAACAACAACAACAACAACAAACAGATCAGCGCAATGCGTCTGTGGCATTATTATATGGCTCATAAAATATTTGTACAAGTCTATAAATGCCGCGTAATTTACTTCTGGCTTCAATTAAAAGGAAACTCCAACAATTCGAAATTAAATTGTTGCGGCATTGCATACATACATACATATGTATATGTATTTATATTTTTAATGCATACCCTGTGCACGCGGGCCAGCAGGGCTGTCTTGGTTTATATGTCAAGCTAAATAGAGCTATGCATATACAATATTTACTTATTATTCATTATGTATTATATTATTTATTTTTGTATATATTTTTTCTTGATTTTAATTTTTTTTGTGTATAAAAAGAATTTTAAAAATATTAATAAAATAAAAAAAAAAATAAAAAAAATATTATAATTTTAATTTTTTTTTTCATTATGTATTATGTATTATTTTATTTATTTTTTTTATATATTTCTTCTTCATTTTAACTTTTTTATGTACATAACAGAATTTTAAAAATATCAATAAAATAAAAAAAATAATAAAAAAATTATAAAAAAAATATTATAATTTTAATTTTTTTTTTTCATTATGTATTATGTATAATTTTATTTGTTTTTTTTATATATTTCTTCTTCATTTTTATTTTTTTTTTTGTGTACATAAAACCATTTTAAAAATATTAATAGAATAAAATATAAAAGTGATAAAAAAAATATTATATTATTTTTAATTTTTTTATTTTAATTTTTTTCCCTGTAATAAAATTAAAATGAGAAAATTAAAAGAAAATATATTATTAAATTATTTTTCATTTTATATTGTAATTTTATTTATGTTTTCATAGTTGTGTTATAATTTCATATCAATATCGATTTTTAATAATATTGATTAAATAATTAACAAAATTTAATTATTTTATGCAAATTTTCATATTTATTTTATACGTTTATATACATATTATAAATTATATATTATTTAATATAAATATACATAAATAAATTTCATAAAGATACATAAAATTATTTTACAACATTGTTGTCAATATTTTTTTATTTTATATTTATTTTACTCACTAAATAATTTTGTAATTTTATAAATTAAATTAGTTAATATATTTATATATGAAGCCGTATTTATTTTATTTTATTTTATATTACTAATATTTTTTTTCAATTTTAATATTTCTATATTTGTATTTATTTTTATTTTAGATTTTATTTTCATGTAATTTATCTATTATTTTAATTGATATATATTAATATATATTTTTGCTTTCATGAATTCCTATTATTATTTTATTTTATTTTATTTTTTTTTTATTTATTCGATTTTTTCTTTCAATACTTATTTAATATATTTCATTTTTTTACTGCATCTCATAATTTTTTTTTTAATTTTAATATTTTTATTTAAAAATTAATAATACATATACATTTTTTTTATTTGTTTGTTAACTATTTTTAAATAATTTTATTTTCTTTAATTAATTTTTATTTTAATTTTGTATTTATTTTTGTTTTTTTTTTTTTATGTCAGTTTTATTTAATTCATTTTAATCCTATAAAAAAGTAATTTTTTTTTTAATTTTTTTAATAAATTCTATATATATTTTTCATAATAACTTTTTTTTATAATTTTTTTTTTATTTTCTTTGCAATCTGTTTTCATATAATCAATAATTTAAAATTTATCAAATGAAAATAATAATAATTAAAAAAAAAGGAAATATAAAAAGTTAAATAATACAAGTTATATCATTTTTTAAAAATTTTGTTATTTGTATATTATAATTATTAATATTTTTATTTTTATTTTTTAAAATATTTTTGTAATTAATATTATACAAGACATATTATTATTATTATTATTATTATTTTTATTATTATTATTATTATTATTATTATTAATATTATTTTAGCACATTTCTACTCTTAGAGGGTATCTCTTAGGCATACCCACTCCCTCAGTCACGCATATATTTTGGTTAGATTTCACTTTGTCGTTCATTCTCTTAAGGCGATTGCAATTCGGCTAACGCCGCGTATGCGCAATGCAGCTGCTGTGGGAAAGAATCTTAGACGTTGTGACTGATGCTTGAAATGTAGAAAATGTCAATAAATTCATCAAATTCATAAATGTCTGTGTATTATGGATAATAATTCTATATATATTTAGTTATATATACTTATCTGTATTTCGATTATCTGTATTCAAATTGATAACAAGAAACGAGATAGACGAACAAGAACTCACCTGTTGACCCGCAACTTGGTCTAATTTCTTCCGTTAATTCATTCAAGAAAAAACCTTTTGAAAAGACTCCCATAATAATTATTGAACCCAAGTTTCTGTGACTTCAATTTGAATTTTCTTCTTTAAAGAATAAAAAACACTCAAGCATTTAATTTTGAATTAATATTTATTGTACAGTTTACTGAAAGACGATTGAATTTGATTTTATATAAAAACAAAGAAGGTAAAATGTTTACTATTATATATATGTGTGTGTGTGTGTGTGTGTGTGTGTGTGTGTACAATCTATTTATGTTAATGTTTGGCGAGATACTTGATTAACCTTATAAGACTACGTATGCAATGTTGGATGGGATGGGGTCGGCCAGCCCAACTATCAGCTATTATCACAGTATCGTAATACAAGGCAAAAGTCGTGGTAGCATTGGGAATACTTTGGACTTAGAGCTAAGCGAATGTTTTGTTTAGAATACGTGAGGAATGTCTGGCAAATAAATAATACGGCGAGTTCTAAAGCTAGGCGAGCGAAAAAAAAAAACCGAATTGTAGATATATATGTATGTATATGTGTGTGTATAATAATGATAGATAATAAATACTTAGGCTAGTTAGGATTCGGGTTCGGTTCAGTTTCAGTTTCGGATTTGGATTCGGATTCGAATGTCATAGCCGTCTTTGAGAATGAGTTTCAGTTCGTGGAGTCAACTGGGGGGATTGGAGGCGGATGCTTGTCGGATGGATGGCTCAGTTCACTTGGAATTCGAAATGGAACTATATATGCTATATAGACTATATATACTATATGGTTGCTAGATCTTAGGTAGGGAGCGCGCCGCTGCGCCGCCGCCGACTGCTTTTCGCTGCTTTGCCGACTTCTTGGCCAGCTGCTTGGCCAGCAGCTTTGTCATGTGCTTCAGGTACTGCATGTACCTGTGCTTGAGGAACCGCAGGTCCAGGATGTCCGGCTGCCTGGGCTTGGCGGCGGGCAGGCCCTGGGCGGCCAGCACCGCCTGCCGGTGCAGCTCCACCAGCGGCGTCTTCAGCCGCAGCAGCTTCTTCTCCATCACGACGCGCGACACTGTCCGCAGCGGCAGCGGCCGCTGCTGCGGCGCATCCACGCGGCTGCTGCCATTGAAGGCCTCCTCGATGCTGCAGAGGACGAGGCGGGCACTGCTGCGCAGCCGCAACAGCTCCGCGGACAGCACGCTCTGCCGCTGCAGGTTGTCGTAGTCCCAGTGTAGCTGGGCGTGCCGCAGGTAGCTGAACGCGGCCACGTAGAACTGCAGATGGCGATGCGCGCGCTTCAGCGATAGCTGCAAGAAAACAAATGGAAAAGCGGAGATTTTCATTAGTGGTGTGCTGGGAAAACTCTGAGCTGCGCTGAGCTGAGCTGAGCCGGTTCGAAAGCGGCTGCAAATGGATCGACGCGGCTGGCATAGATCGATCCGATATCCGTTTTGATAACGCGGCGTAATCACAATTGCGGCTGTTTGGCGGCCAACCGGTTTCGTTCTGGCCGAGAACCGGTTACCGGTTACCGCTAACGGTTAAGCAGCCGCCCGCGGCCACGCCCCGCACAAGTTGATTGAACTCGCCAGCTGATTAACAAACGAAATCAATCATACGACGCGTTGCCTGAAAGTGAAACGCGACCAATTCGCCTATATACGAATTCGCCTATATAACAATTCGCCTATTCGCCGCGCTGCTTGTTGTTTGTCCTCTGCCCCTTGCCCAGCTCCCTTTCCTGCTCACTCTAACGTTAACTGTGCTTAATTGTGCTTTCGGTTTCGCAACGTAAATCGCGACTGCACGTCGACGTCGCCGTCGCCGTCGTCTCGTTCGTCTCGTCTTCGTTTGTTCGTTCGCTCGCTCGTTCGTTCGTTCGTTCGTTCGTTATTGTTGTCGGTCGTCATCGTCATGTTCGCTTATCGGCGTTTGTTTCATTCATGCCGCGCTGCTGGGGGAATCCACGGCTCGCTGATTCGCGTGATTCACGCGCTCGCGCGCGCGTTTCATGTCGCTCTCGCTCTATCGTTCTATCTGTGTGTGTGTGACTGTGTGTGTGTGTGTCTCATTTACAGTTTAGATTGCTCAAACATATCAGCGGCGCTCGCCGCACCCCTGCGCCAATGGCAGACTTAAATATGTGCGAAGTGCTTGGCTGTTTAGCTTTGCTGTGACGTCAAAAGGCCGCGTGAGCTGCAAGTTCTTGGGAAAAGTGTGAGCCCTAACTCCAATTGTTGTTGTTGTTGTATGATTTGTGATTTGCGCACTCTGTGTGTGTGTGTGTGAGTGTGTCTATTGGGCATTTTATAAATAGCTACGATTAGCTGTCACACACACATACACACAGACACAGACAGCTCCACACCCACGTTTCCTGGGTCGTCATCGATATTACAAGAATAACATCAACACCTCATCATGCGTGTGTGTGTGTGTGTGTGTGTGTGTGTGTGTACTTCACAATCAACATCATTATAATCGGTTAGCAAATCACATCATTTGCGGACCTCTGGCCAAAACCCTAACGATTTCACTTCAAGCCTGTCATTTTTGTTGTCTTCTCTCTCTCTATTTTTTTCGCTTTTTTTGGGTTTTTTCCTATGCGCAGCCCCCGTGACGTCAATAAGAAATTCAGCGAAAGCCGCTCATTGTTAAGCCAATTATTATTAAACACATGATGGTTGATGAATGATGTTAACCGTCTAAGTATAGAACATAGTACAGCAGCAGCATCACCTGGGAATTAGCCAAACAACGGTGGAGAAGTTGGGCAAAGCAGAGAGAGAGAGAGTGAGAGAGAGACAAGAGAGAGAGAGAGAGAGAGAGAGAGAGAGAGAGAGAGAGAGAGACGGAGGCGAAATCTCTCTAATATGAGCTAATGCTTTCTTCAAGCCAAGTCAAAGTTTAAGCTAAGTACATTTCGTTTTATGGCCACAATTAGAGTAGTCTAACTAAAATACTAAACTGCTTTTGTTTTTTTTTTTTTCTTTTTATAATACTCCATATAAGAATTTAAAAAACAAAAACAAAATAAATCAAATTTGTTTTTTCCTAATTCATTTTGTGACTACGTTAATTGAAAGCTGAGCAAAATATTCTAAAATTAAGCTGCAAATATCTGGAACGCGTGCAGAACTCTTTGGATATTTCCAAAATGCAGTGGTATATATGTACATATACATTCCCTATTTCTTTTTAATCTTTAGATGCCTTAGATAAGTTTTATTTCTTAGCGTCATTTTGCTTGAGCGAACAACGTAATCTACTTCCCATTTCTGACAAGGCGCGGTATGTGAGATAAGTCTCTTTGTGTGTGTATATAGAGCACATATATACATATACATACATATATGTATACACAAATATATGAAGTGACTACTGTCATACGATTAGCCATCAAGTTTTTGTTGCATTACTCTAGCTGGCAAATATTATTCACAAAGCAAACGCCTTTATCAGCTCCATTCATCAGTTGTTCGAACTTTGCAAGCGTTAAGAGTCTATTGGTTTTACAGCTATAGCTAATGTATATAACATGTGTATAACATATGCATAACATTTGTATAACATATGCATAAAATATGCATAACATTTGTATACATATGCATAACGCTTACATATTTAACAAGCATAAAAAAAAGAATTGGATCACAGATATGTGATAGAGGTATATACGTTATATATATAAATGTTACGAGTATGTTATATATATGTCATACATTTGAATAACATGTATATGAAGTATATGTATATAACATATGAATAACATATATGTTATACATACAAATGTGATACATGTATATAACATATGCATAACATTTATATAATACATACATATTATATAAAAGAATCGGGTCACAGACATGTGAAAGATTTTATATATGTTATATAAATGTTACACATATGCTATACATTTATATAACATATTCATAACATTTATATAACATATATAAAAGATCTCACATGTCTTTAACCCAAATCTTTTATAGTCTTAACCTCAGCTCTACTGCTGCTTCATCATCAACATTAACTTCACTCGAGCGAGAATGCTGCCGTTGGTTACAAGCATTCGAAATGTTCTTTAATACAATATATTTTATGTATGCATATATATATTATATTTTCTATATATTTGTTTTTATTAATTCGCGTGATTCGCTACGTGTATTTGTCTTTTAGCGCATCATTAGGTTTTACGAGTGGGTCGCAAATGAAAATTCAAATTCAAATTCAAATTCAGATTCGAATTCGAATTCGATTCGGATTTACGTGTAGCGTCTTCAAATATTCAGATGAATCTGCATATTTACGATCACGTTTCGATCAGCTGCTCGGACACATTTAGCATGCGGCGCGTGTCTCTGTTGTTTCGCTTTGTTTGCTCGCCTCGATTGGGGTTTTGTTTTTTGTTTTCCCAACAAATTAGCCGACATACGAAATCAAACTCAGCTGCCTCATAAATATTATACATATATAAATGAATATATCATATATATGTGTATATATATATATATATATTGTATTTCTATACACACTTCATTCTAACGGCACGTGCTGCGGCGAGTCGCGTGGCGTATGCTTGATTTCTGCTTATTTTGTGATTCGATGTACTTGCGGAACGGCCCTCGCCTGTAAGCACTCATATGACTGACTTGCGGTCCGTTGGCTTGTGACGGCCTTTTATATTATTGTTGTTGTTGTTTTTTTATATTATTTACTTTGCACCTACGCAACGGCGAGCGAGTGAAATGCGGCCTCACGTGACCCACTGCCAATCACTTGGCTTTCGGCTCTAATCGAATCGGTTTTTGGCTTATGTCGAGTTGTTAACTTACTTTCTTGGCGCTGGCATTCACCCGGGGCAGAAAGTCGTACTGGCCGTTGTGCAGACTCCACGTCTTGTGCCTGGAGATGTCGATCGCCTGATTGGTGGCGTTCACCTGCGCCTTCACCGAGGGCACCACCTGCCGCAGTCTGTTGTCGTCGTGCAGTTGGCGCAGCTCGCGGCGCGTATTGTTCTGCAATGTGCGTAGCCACTGTAACGACAACGGGGAAGAGGGTCATTAACACGTATAGCATATGTAGGGTAGTTCAAATAAGAATTGTATATATCATTTTTAAGATTAACACCCGGATGGATTTATGGCGAGTTCCTGTTAGTTTTCTCTTATCTCTATCTAGAGGTTACTTAACAAACTGAAAGTGAAGCGAACTACACATAATAATTAATATTCACATGTCTTTATATAATATGTAGAAATTTGTAAGAGATTAGAATAGAGGTAATTGTTATATAGAAAAAAAAGATTAGATCTAGACTCGATTTTTCAGTTACTTTCATTTTTTTTTAAATTTTTATTAAATAAATGTATCAGAATATATGCTAAATGTATTCCAAAATCACAGAACTCTGTATTCTAAAAAATAAACTGTTTGTAGCATATCGAATATCGACGTAGTGTTCAGAATTCTGTGATTTTGGAGTACATTTGCTACAATATATGTATATATTCGGATGTAGGAGTAGTTAAATCAAATCAAGTTATTAGGATTTTTTTTTTTTTTTTTTTTTTTTTTTTAGTTTTAAGGTAGTCCTATCCAATTTTTTATATATTTAGTTATTTAATTTGTTTGAAAATAAAAATTGTTAATATATATTTTCTGAATATGATTTGACAAGAGAAAATATATACATATGTGGGCATATACTAAAATGTCATATATTCATATATATTTAGAAATATGAATAAAATTTCATATATTCTATGTATGATATCAAAATGAAATTTCTACTCTCAACACGAGTGAGCCGCGCAACGCCGGTCTAAGCACGCTCATTCGGTTAGCTTTAGGCAAACTTTTCCAGTGTATAAACTCGAGCCGTTCGAATGTCTCATAAAGATTACGAGATCGATACGCGAACGTGTCGAAGTTGTTGCTAGAGATTTGAGGAATGGGCAATGCGATGACTATACGGATAGAACTGACGTACCTTCTTGTGGTGGGCGCAGCGCTGTCGGTGGGGCACCGCTACACCGGACGCTGGATCCGGACCCGACCAATTGCCGCCGCAGCCATTGCTCCAGTCCAGCACGGAGCTGTGCAGCTCGCGCTGGAAACTCATCTTGAAGCTGATGCTGTTGTGTCGCTTCTGCAGGCGCGTGCGTCGCGCCTTGTGCGCAGCGGCTGGCTTGTCAGTGGCTGGTGGTGCAGGTGGTGCAGCTGGTGCTGAGGTTGCTGTTGCTGGTGCTGGTGCTGCCAGCGCCAGGCCGCAGCCAGCGCTAGCGCCAGCAGCGCCTTGACGCAGCAGCTCCTGCGTCTGACCCATGAGCAGAGCGACCATTAGCAGCGTGCGCAGCGAGCAAATTTGTGGATTCTGTGTGGACTGTGGAAGACGTCGTCTTCGGGCGCTCTGCTGCTTCTGTTGCGTCGCCGTCGCCGTCGTCGTCGGCGTCGTCGTCTCGCTCCGTTTCCGTGCGTTGGCCGTTTTGCTGTTGTTGCTGCTGCTGCTGCTGCTGCTGGCTAGAAGCTGAGCAACAGTTGTCGTCTGTCAAAGTGAACGAAGCAAATGCAGTAGGGGGATTCCCGTTAGTCAAGTATTTGTTTTTTGTTTTTTTTTTTAATGTTTTTGTTTTTTGTTTGCCTTTTGCATGTGTTGGCGGGTTAAGAGTGATTGGGCCAAAACGTGCGCGGTCTGTCGTTATCGTTATCGTTCGCTGTTGTTTTTGTTGTTGTTGTTGTTGTTGTTATTGTAGTTGGATTTATTTGTATGTATGTGCGTGTGTCTTGGCTGACATAATTATTTAAAATAAAAGTCTTAATTTGGCTGAATCATCAGGCATAAGCGAATCTCCGCAACACACACACACACACACTTACATTCTCACACACACACACTCTCAGTCAGCAACACTGCGCTACAAAGTCAACGAACTTGCCCGCCCCGCTGGCTTCTTGCACACTTTTGTGAAATTCATTGGAGTTGGCTTTATGTGGTTGCTATTGGCATCGGCCGTTTGTCTCTTGTCTTTGAACCCTGTCTCTCTCTCTCTCACACTCTCTTGCTGCGAACCTTGTCCATGCCCAAAATGCCGGCGTTGGCTGCTGACGCATCGTCGCGCACGCTCTGACTTGTCGCTGCTGTTGCCAAACAAAACAGCCGCGAGCGCCCTTCGCCCCACGCCGCCCCCGCCTCTGCGGCCACCCAACGCCCACTGTCCACTGCCCACGGCGCCACGCCCCGAACGTGTAAATTAATTTCACATGTTTGATTCGAACTGAACTTGTTTTTGGTAACTGCCGCCGCATGCCGCAGCTCGGCCAGCGCTTGAGTCAGCCATGCCGAGTGACATTTCAACTGTAGTCGGGTATACCTCACCATACATTATTATAGGGTATACGGAATTGATGTTACATATCCGAAGATCTGTGCAGCAAAGCAACTCTCACTTAAGTATTCGTTTTAGTTATTATCCCAACTAACATACCCTGTAATAACTGCCACTGCATTATAGGGTATATGCTATCGCTTAATACTCAAAAGTTAATTCAACAATTTTTAACTAATTTTAGTGTAAGTCTTACTCTTTAGTTCTAATATCCTAAGCATTGAAGTACATACCCTGTATATTTTGAATATATATAGGGTATGTACGATTGTTATTCCAAATGCAAAAGTTTATTCCACAATCTTTGACTAATTTCTACTGAAGTAATGCCCTCTACTTCCGCTAAACAACTGAGTGCATACCCTACAAAAGTATCAGATATATAGGGTATATACAATCTTTATTCATCGTTCAATATTTAAATGTTCATTTAACTAAGGCATGGTATATTAACAAGAGAGCATTACTAATGACTAATACATATAATACACTTCACAAGTAAGTGAATACCCTGCAGTTCAATATAGGGTATTTTCTATCGTTATTTGAAGTGCATAAGTTAATTTCATAATCTTTGACTAACTTCTGCTGAAGTAATGCCCGTCTATTTGATAACTCCTAACCTAGTGAGTGCATACCCTGTAAGTTACAGATATACATATATATGGGTATATCGAATTGTTATTCAATATTAAATTGTTAATTTTCCCAAAGTATATTAACAAACAAGAGTATCTTAAGTAATTTTTCACGTCATTATACCCCACACAGCCTGCAGTCATAACCAGATTCGAACAGGGTGTATGCAAGCTTTAAACAAAATGCACTAGTTTATTCCATAATCTTTGACTAACTTCTGCTGCAGTAATGCCCTCTTCTTCTTAACCCCTAAACAACCAAGTGCATACCCTGTACGTAATATTTATATATAGGGTATATGCACTTGTTATGAAAAATGCAAAAGTTAATTTAACTAAGGTGGAGTATATTAATCAGATAGACTCTATCTTAAGTAATTGTCTGTCGTTGATATACCATACACAACATGGACTTACAACTGGGCTGATGTAGTTAATTCAATAATCTTTCAATAATTTCAAGCAAAACAATCTCAACTAGATTATTATAGGATATATGCAATAGATATTTCAACAATCTTGAACTAAATTTAGGCAAAGTAATCCCAACTGGGTTATTGTAGGGTATATGCAAAAGTTTATTGAACAATCTTTAACCAAATTCATTCTAAGTAATCCCCATTTTCTGATCTGCCCTAAACAATTTCTTTTCAGGTTCAGTTACAATTATCTACAGGGTATCCCGCCGTCGCTCTGCATGGCAATCGTCGATTATTGTACTATTGCACTGATAACAAAATGACGATTTCCTAGGAAAGACGGCTTATTCCATCCCGCTCTGTTTACATCAACTTATTAATACTGCTATATACAGTTAGGGAATATGCACGTAGGCATGTAGGTCAAGGTAACCCCAGCCCCAATCAAACCCCAATGAAACCAACGGCTATAACTGCACTCTCACACATACATATATATGGTATATATGTATATAATAAATCAGGCAAGAATGCCGAACTTCCGTTTCTATAATTCTTCTAGAACAAGTGTTTCTCTCGCTCTCACTATATATATATATATATTGTATATAACTGGTTAGTCGTGTGTTTGGCCACTTATCAGTGGGTGGAACACGCAGCGTCAGGTTGGCTTGCTTAAAGAAAAAAACCAAAAAAAAAAAGAAATGCACAGCCAAAAACAAAAGCAAAAACAACAACAAAGCGGTTCGATAAGACTGAGGTATGATGTATGTGTGTGTGTGTGACTGTCTATGTGTGTGTGTGGATGTCGTTACATTTCGAAAAATAGTGAAATTAATACCCACCATTTACACATAAATTTCCAATGAGTCCTGTGCGAGCTGCGCTGGAAAAACCTCTGCGATGTCTTCAATATATATATTTATTATATATATATATATTCAGTTCAATAGTTCAATAGTTGTGTGTGTGGGTGTGTGTGAGAGAGAGCGCGCGTTAAAACAATAAACTCGCGAGATTAAATTGCACTTCGAGAATTATTCAATGGCAATAACAGAAAAAAAAGAAAATAAAACTTCGATTCACGTTTAAAAAAAAAAAAAGTTATACAAAATAAAAAAAAATTCTTTTGTATATGTTTTACGAATTAGTATCTTGCAGATATATGATTATTGTAGTATTGGAAAAACGTCGACGCGCTGCGTTTGGCTGCCTGTTTTGATTTGATTTGAGTGCCTGGCGATCGAATTCGGGCTGGCTCGGGCTCTCAGTGTAGATATTCGCCAGCTTTCGCAGCAGAGAGCGGCAGAGTCGCTGTCACACGGCAGAGGCTCAAGCAGAAGCAGCGGCAGTGGCAGAGGCAGAACGGCAGCAGCAGCAGCGAACGAACTGAACTCTTCAGTTACTATAAGCGTACTAATGAGGAGTATAACGAGGTGGCCCCCTCTGGCCGAGAAGTTATATTCGCCTGTATGAGTAAGTGTCGGTGTCGGTGTCTGTGTCGGTGACTGTGTGCGTGTGTCTGTGCAGATTCGCGACCGCCTCTGCGCGCGCGCGTTTGTGTGTGTGAGTGAGTTTGAGTGAATCGACAATCTAATTGCGCGCGCGTGTGTGTGTGTGTTTGTGTCTGAGAGAGCGCAGCGTGGTAGCGTCTACTAAAACGAAAAACGATAAATGAAAATCAAATTGCTGTAAATAAAGTTAATCCAGTTAAATGGCAAGAGTAAAGTAGCTGAATTAAGCGGATGACGCCGCCCCCTAGCACAGCGCTGGCCTTGCCAATCACAGCCAACAGCAGCAGCTCTCTCAACAGCTGTTCTACACACACACACATGGAAAAACGCTCAGGCCTGACGTTGGCGTCGGCCGAACAGCCGGCGACAGTTGCCGAACAGCTGAGCAGCAAACAATGAATAACTGTGACTGTGCCCTTCATGTGGTAGATCTGGAGTGAGGCATATGAATAGTGCCAAGCGCTTGGCGGCAATTTGAGCTGGCATGAAAACGCTCAAGTGAGTTGAGTTGAATATTAATAGTGAAAATTAAGATAATAATAACATTTATTAATATATATACATTTTCTTACTATATTAATAATAAATTGCCTGAGTAGCTGCAACAATTATATTGACTTGCGCCAGTGTAGGGCATTGCTGGAGTCTTGCAGCCGCCCGTCACTCGCTGCCCTCTCTCGCATTTTTCACTCTCTTTCTGCTATGCTGATTCGCTGTGGTGGTGGGCCAGCTGGCGCTCTCAGCTTGATCAGCTGTTCGGGCATTTAGCAAACGCTGCCGAGCCGAGCGTGTGGTGGGTGAGCGCTTCGTAACTGTCTCTCATTTCTCATACAAATTTTATTTACATTTCTTCGTTCGCTCGCTCGCGCTCTCTCTAACTGTTGTTGCTTTTTGCAAAATAAACAAAGCGCTTTTCGGCTCTTTTCGGCCGGAACAACAAATTTTTGAATATAAAACATGAGCATTTGTTAACATTACTTTTGTGTTATCAACAGGTAGGCGTGGCCTGTTATCAGCTCAGTCGGCGTCCGTGTGACCTTTGCACCAGCGGAAGCATGCGACTCTACAAATGCTCGATATATATATCACTTCCGATTAGCGCTGAGTGTGTGGAAAGGCGCAAGCCGTGTGTTATTCATCGCTGCTTGGGTCACACGCACGCCAGAGCGAGAGAGGGAGAGGAGATAGACAGTGTTTGAACAGAAAAAAATGCCGACGTCACGGAGCCTCGTACAAAATTTCAGTTATTTCCGTTCAATTTCACAAGAATTGAGATATTACTCATACGCGCCGGTGTCTGCCTTGCAGCCGGCTAGCTCGACTAGCTCTCTCTCGCTCTCGCTCTCTCTTACACTCAGCGCACTCATTGCTTGTAGTCGCCGCATTTGAAGTTCATTCATGAATTTCGTTTTTCGCGCCAGCGCGAGGGAGCGCGCAATGCGAGCTAAATTTCACCATGCCTAAAACATGATCAATGCAAAAAGTATTGAGCGCTCTTACTCACTGGAGACGTCGCCAATTGAGGCGACTCCATGGCCCGCTACTTAGCGCTCGCATGATGGGGCCGAGCTATTTTTAAACTATTGTGTAGCGGCGCGGGCGTGAAGTTGCCATTTGCTAATCTTGGCTGTGTTTGGGTTTCCAATATTTGACTGAGTTTTTTCAGTTTTTTTTTTATTTTTCTACTACCTTTGGGGTCATGAAGCGATCGGCATTTGTCGCCTCCACTTTTGGCATGCAATTGGCGCTTCGCTGGGAATTCCCATTGACTCGAACCCCGCCGATCGCACAATTACCTAATACGCGATGTGTCTAATGTGTAATGAGAGTGCTTCGTGACGCGCGGCGCGGCGTATGAGTAATATGCTAAGCATGACCAACAGATCAATCACGAGGTTTTTAGGCATCGAATCCGCTTGCATTAAAACATAATTAGTATTGCTGCTAGAATTGCTTTCGATTTCTCAAGAAGTACATAGAAATCACACACACTCACACACAAAGGCGCGCGAGACAAATTAGCTCGATAAGGAATTGGTTCGATTCGAGTGTGGATTCGTTCTTCGTTCGCATCAACTTTTGCCCCCGATCAATCACTGGGAGCAGAGGCTCCTCGGTTGCCAGCTCAGCGCATGACTTGGACCTCAGCAATTTCTGACGACACTCGAATGGTAACCGAATAACGCTAATTTATTAGCCAATCCATTTGAAACAGCTACTAAAAATGCAGCCTCGAGCGACGAGCGAGCGGCCTGAGTCATAAAACGTCTGAGCTGAAGTTGAATTTTTTTTTTTTTTTTTTTTGTCTGAATCGAGTAAGGTTAGATTTTCCGACGGGCAAGCGGGGCGTATGCGCGACGTGTAGCTAATCTAATAAGTTGCAATATTTATTCATACGTAAGAATTCGAACTGTTGTTAGGCCCGATGAATGAAAGGTTATGAAATAATCACATGAACTATGGATGAGTACGGGAATTGCGCATGGGAAGTGTGCGATTGGACAGGTGTTCGAGTTAGAATCTTCTAAGTCTGTGGGTTTAAAGAAGAGTGGATTTGAATGACATTAATGAGTTTTGAATAAAGTTGAAGTATATTAGTTTTAGGTATTTTACATATCTTTCATAATGTGTTCATTCCCATAAAAAAAATAAAAATAAATAAATAAAAAAATCCGATTCTAACCTTTTTGGAAGTGTTATACGTGTTATACTTGTTATATGTGTTCGACGTGTTATACATGCTGCATTTGGGGCAAGGTGGAGCCAGCAAGGGCTGCTGCCCCATTAATGGTCGGTAATTTGGTGAGCGCTGCGCGTTTCGGTTTTCATGTTTGCCGACGCGCGAAATTTAAAAGTTTCACACATAACAAAGTGCGAAGGATGCAGATCGCCAGAGCCAAACTTAATTAGCGCCCATTGCAGAAATATTTACGGCAAAACAAAATAACACCCATTAAGCAAAGGGCGAAAACAGGCGAAGGCGAAGGCGAAGGCGCAGGAGATGGCGAAGGCTGGAAAACAAAAGCAGCGCAAACGCGTGATGATCACTGGGTAACGCCCCTGACAAAGCCCCAAAAGAGGAGACGCACAGCCAGACCACGTTCAGCACAAAGAAGAGGAAGACACAATAAAAAAACCAAAAAAAAGAAGAAGAAGAAGCAGAAAACCACAGCGAGCATCAAAGGCCGCAACAGGAGCGCGATTCAGCCTGGCCATGGGAGGTACAAACGCCTCAGAGTCAGAGGTAGACTGAGAGGTAGAGGCAGAGGTAGAGCCAGAGTCAGCATCCCAGTCTTTGGCTGGGCCGTCATTATAAGCCGTCACCTTGTTGTGTAGACATTGGCCATGGCCACCGCGCAGATCCACAGACAGACTGCTAATCCGGTTCGGGTACGGAGTTGGGTTTGGGCTTGGGTTCGGGTTCGGGTACGGCGGCAATCGCTGAAGTGAAATCAACTCGTTAAATCGTTACCAAAACTGATCCCATTTAGCGGCGCGCTGCGGCGCCAGCCAGCCAGGCCCCATGGATGCGCTACACTGAGTTCAGGAGAGATCAAAAACTACAATATATATATATAGATGATTATATATATATATACATATGTGTATATATATTTTTTGTTTATAATTGGCGCTGGTAGCGTGACAAAAGGTTGAGCTGAGCGGCCGCTTGGAGGTTTGGCCAGTTGCGGCATTCGCGTCATCGGCGTCATCAGCAGCAACACCAAGCAGCAACAGCAACAACAACAACAATAACAACAACAACAGCAACACCTTCATCATTATCAGTGGCGGCGGCGTCTTCGATTTGGTGCTGCGTCGCCTGAGGGCGCGTTGAGCAGTTGGCGCTGCTGCTGCCGCTGCTGCTGCTGCTGCTCTCTCATCGGGGCTGGGGCCCGCCAATTGCGTTGCCAGGGAAGTAGGTGGTTATGATGATATACTTTGGCTGTTTGGCTTAGCTGTTGAAAGCGACCTTAAGCGGCTTCCGCTGCAGCAGCAGCAGCAGCAACACTAACAACAACAACAGCAACAACAACAACAACAAGTTTGAGAGTCGGCAATATTGTTGCATGGTTATTGTTTTTCATCCAGGCAAAGGATATGCCAGTCTTTGTCTTGGCCGGCGACGTCCATGTTATTAACTTATTTTCAACCAATAAAACGGCAATGAAGCGAACGAGCCGAAACGATCCACCGAACGGAGGCACCGAATGCGGTTCCCACAGTTATTATTTTCATAGGCTGAACTATTTGAGCTGGAAGTAATGCGATGAGGGCGACGTGGATGTGGAACTGGAGGATGGCGTTGGACATTGGCGCCTCGCCTGGCCATTGGTGTTGATTGGCCCGAGCAAAGTGTCAAATGACAATGTCAGAGAGAGAGAGAGAGAGAGAGAGGGAGAGGGAGATAGAGACAGAGACAGAGAGAGATGTCAGTGAGAAGGAAGCGCTGCAAGTGCTGTAAAAATTGTTGATGGCGCCCGGGCTGATGTCACTGATTAATTGCGTAGCCATTAATCTTGCAGTTGGAGTAGAAGATGAGGATGGGAATGAGCATGAGGCATGAAGGTGAAGCAGTAGCCGCAGCAGAGACACTTGGACACTTGGAGACCACACAAAGCGGCGCGCGGTAATTGCAATAAAACAAGAGAAATAAAAAAAAAAATTAAAAAAAAAAAACAAAAGACAAGAGACAAAAGACTTGGCATACCCGAAACCAGATTGATAATTATGTAGAATGATAGTTCCTTTTTTGTCGTTATCCTCCAGCCACAATCCCATTCCCAGTCCCAGTCCCAGTCCCATTCCCATTCGCGCGACTTACACGTAGATCGAGTCCAACTCACTCGTCTGTTTTTGTTTTGAAGTGTCCAATTTCACAACATTTAATTCAAGATTTGACGGCAACAGGTTCGGAGATTCTCGAATTGAGCGACAGGTACAATTCCAATTCAATCTTGTTGTTGTTCCTCTCTCTTTCATTTGACTGACATATACGTATATATTTACCTTCTTCTCCTTCTTGTTCTTCTTCTTCTTTTTTTACAAGACCTCCCGCACATGTGTGTAAAACATGCCGATTCATAATTCTGCATTTGGTTTTTCTGAGCAGGCAATACGAGTGGAGAGCAGTCGTCGCAGCCAGGAACACCTCACACAAAGGTTGCACGCTTGAATGACAGCGGCCGAGCGTAAAGAGGAAAAAAAAAAAGAAATATGAAAAAGAAAAAACTGAAAAAAAATAATAATAATAATAAGAAAATACTAAACTGAACTGCCACACGAGATAAATATCGGCGACGAAGCTCCTAAACGACCACCCGATTGGAACCCGGCTGGAACTTACATTCCCGCTCCAGCCATCCAACCATCCAGCCAGCCAGCTGGAATGACAGATTGGACCACCATTCGCACATGTGACGAGGATGCGCCACGTAGCGACGATTCTCGTGTCGTAGCCGCCGACGTTCGAGACAATGAAATACAAATCGACGGGTAGACAAAAGCGCTGCGCCGGACGTGCGCAAGACGAACCGGCCAGCCGACAGGCATTAGCAGAAGATAAATGATAGAGTATGCGTCGCTGCGAGAGCAACTCCAATCCCCCAGCGCTAAGCTAATATTAGCCATGCAAATTGCAGGTGTGCACAGCGAGCGTACTCCATGTTATTAGTGTTACCCAGTATTATCGTGGTGTAACCAGTGGCATTCGCATTATCATTATCATTGTCATTATGTTGTTATCATTGTCATTGTCATTATCACTATCATTGCCATTACATTGTCATCATATCATTATAATTATGATTATCATTATCATTATTATAATAATTATCATTGTCATTACATTGTTATCAGTGTCATTATAATTATCCTTATCATTGTCATTTCATTGATATCATTGTCATCATATTATGATTATCATTATCATTATTATAATAATTATCATTGTCATTACATTGTTATCAGTGTCATTATAATTATCCTTATCATTGTCATTTCATTGATATCATTGTCATCATATTATTATTATTATTATTATTATTATTATTATTATTATTATTATTATTATCATTATTATTGTAATTAAATTGTTATCATTATTATGTCATTATCTCTCTCATTGCGATTACATTTATATCACTATCATTATTATTATAATTATCACTGTTATTAAACTGTTATCATTGTCAGTCATTACATTGATATCATTGTTATCATATAATTATAATAATTATTATCATGATCATTATAATTATCATTGTCATTGCCATTACATTGATATCACTGTCATCATGTCATTTTAATTATTATCATCATCATTTGTTATTTATTTACTATTATTAAATTCAAAATCATTGTTAATATCATTATCACTATTATGTTCATTGGTCATTAGTAATTGGTCATTGGTAATTGGTAATTGGTCATTGGTCATTGATCATTGGTCATTGATCATTGGTTATTGGTCATTGGTCATTGTCATTGTCATTACCATTGTCATTACCCTTGCCATTATCAATATCATTGTCATTATCATTGCCATTATCAATATCATTGTCATTATCATTGCCATTATCCTTGTCCTTAGCCTTGTCATTGTCATTACCATTATCATTGTCATTATCATTGTCATTATTATTGTCATAATCATTATCATTATCATTGCCATTGTCATTATTACTGTCATTATCACTGTTAAATTTTCTATAGTTCTCATTTAAATAGTCATGAATATTGCAAACTGGCCCAAGACGTTGACACGCTTAACATTAGATTAGAGATTAGATTCTCGATCTTAGCTGATCAACTGATGATTCATAATGTCAGCTTATTTACGTTATTATAATAGGCCCAACTCATTAATAAAAATCGATTGGAATAACGTCTTACTCAGAGTTTATATCTGTCTATCAAATTAATTAAAATATTCCACCTTAAATCTTATGCTTTGACAACCATGCCCATAATAAAATTGAGACTTAAGATGAGCTCACCTCTAGAAATCTTCGTTTGATTGACTGATTGATGATAAACGCAAAGCAAATACCTAATTTATGCCGAATAAAACTAGACTTGAACAGAGCAAAACTTGGAATGGAAATGCTAATAGAGCGAAACCCATGCAAATCATATTATTAACTAAGTACATCTCATTATATGGCAGTCCATGCCAGAACTATTCCAATTCCCATTCCCATTCCCATTCCAATTCCAATTCCAATCTCAATCGATTTTGATTCCATCACATTGAGGCGAAAGACAAATGAAGCAGCATCTGAAAAACATACGATAATAGAGTGCTCATTTGTCTTGCAGGGGATCGCGCTGAGCTGGAGGAGGAGCAGGAGCAGGGGTGAGGTATAGGTATATAATATATGGCATAGGATAGGTTCGAACTACATGCATTTTCATGCCCAGGGCAGTAATCTTTATGACAGCTCCTTGGATTTGTAAGCTGTCCCACTCCCACTCCCGCCCTCTACCTCACTCTCTCTCTCTCTCTCTGTCTCAGTCTTTCTATCTCTCTCTCTTTCTGGAATATCGAATATCCTGGCTATTGTCGTTCCTCAGCTCACTTATGCAATGAGCCAGCATTCCGCAAGCCACGAGCAATTGTTGTTGCTGTTGCTGGACTGTCGATTGTCTGTTGTCGGTTGCTGCTGCTGCTGTTGCTGCTGCTGCTGTTGCTGCTGCTGCTGCTGCTGTTGCTGCTGCTGTTGGCATAATTATAGACACATCAGCTGTTTGGGCCACTTGCAGCTTAAGTTTAGAGTCAGTTGATTTGGTTTTCCTCAATCTCAATTGTTTTGTAATGGCAGCCAGCAGCAGCAACTGCAGATCTCGAACGGCAGCAGCACACAGATACAGATACACATATATGGATAGATAGATATATAGATACAAGATACAAATTGATAAGCAAGACTCGTACGACGGCTTGACTGACTGTCTGACTGACTGAGAGACGGAGCAGCTAACTGGCTTGCAACGACAACGACAACGACAACGACGATATCACTTGCCGCTCATTCGATGGCAAATTAATATAATTATCATTGCACGAACCGGAATTACACGACCAACAACAATTGAACAACGACAAAGCCGAGTCGAGCTGCAACTGCGGCTCCTTCCTCAATGGAATGGCGAACGGCGAACGGCGAACGGCGAATGAAAACAAACAAATAAACAATCAAAGAAACTGCGAACCCATAATTAACGCCACAAACGCAAATATTAAGCCACCGTCGAAGTCGCAGTCGCAGTCGCAGTTGCAGTCGCAGTCGCTGTTGCAGTCACGTTATCGATAGCCGCAATCTGCTGCCGGGCTGGCTGGCTGCTTGTTTGCTATTGCTATGTATCTTTAAGATGCGCATTGCATAAACATATTACACACACACACTCACACACACGGAGCTGAGGTGTGTGCCCAGCAAGTGGCGCTAACTTGACTTGAGCTGAGCCTACGATACGAACCGCCAAGCAGTTGAGAGCATAGTGCTCTTAACTCTTAGCATGGACTAGTGAAAACTCAAGAAAAAGAATCTTTGATATTGTTTAGTGTAAAACACAAATATGGGTAATACATCAATTTTACTAATTCTCATTACTCACATTAATCATTTTCTATCTATTATTATTATTGTTAGCTATGCCTTATGAAGTAGGGGGGATTGAAAATGTTTATATTACAAATAAAAGTATAATTTTATTAGAGTTTTCATGATGAGAGCTCTCGCTTATGAAGTTATAGACAATCGCAAAATGTATATTAGCAATAAAATAAAATTTAATTTCAAATTAATTAGAGTTCACATAAGTCATTAGAGTACTTCATGTTTATATAGAACTCTTCATTATGAAATTATGAGCAAAGGAAATGTTTATATTGCAAAAATAAAAATACATATATAAAATGTAAAACAGTAAAAATAATGTTCACATTCGACACTAACAGAAATATATTTTTATTAGAGCTAATATGAACTCTTTATTATGAAGCTATTGAATCTAAAGCAATACAAATGTTTATATTGGAAATAAAAAAAATATTGTTATTAAACTTCACATCAGTCATTCGAGTGTAACATATTGATATAGAACTCTTCATTGTGAAGTTATGATCAATTGAAACACTTATATTTGAAACGAAAATGTAATATATATTATAAAAAAATTAGAGTTCATATTTGTCATAGGATTAGATATATATTTGTATATATCAGTCATTAGAGCAATGGAAATGTATACATTAGAAAGAGAAAATATATTTTGTTTAGAGTTCACATTATATTATCACATATTTATTTGAAAATCTTCATTATGAAGTTATGAATAATGAAGATTTTTATATTAAATATGAAAATTGATTTTGAATTGAGTTTACATTTGTCATTAGAGTGTCACACATTTACTTGTAGAGATATCTTCATTGTGACGTGAATATATATATTTATTTTAGATCCCACATTAGTATATGTTTGTATCAGAAAGAGAAAATATAATTTTATTAGAGTTCACATTAGATTTACAGTTAATATATTCATTGTGAAGTAATGAACAAAGAAAACGTTTATATTCAAAATTAGATTCAAAAATTCGCATGATATATCACACAATTGGAATTTAGTTTTAAGATTATACAAAAATAAAAAAAAAAACACACACACACACACACACACAATGAAATGCAACAAAAACAATGAAATTTGTTGAGAATTAAGAATATTAAAATATAAAATGATGAAAATTATTTTGAATTAGAGAAATTCATTTTCAATCTATTGAGCACTTTTGAAAATATTGAAATAATTTAAATATTATTTTAAAATTTAAAATTAATTTAATAATAATATTAAATTTTCTTTGCCATCTGTCAAACCAAAAGGAATATTTGAGCGCCAGAAAACTCTCTCCATAAATATCTATTAAACTTGTTTCAGGGCAATAAATCATATATCATATAGTAGTATATCATCTGCATACGATAATATTTAAATATATACGAATTGTTATTCGCAGTTCTAATGATATTCAGTTAAAGTATTACTGAATCGAATCTGGTCTGGTATCAATCACAAGCTGCTCTTGCTGGCTGTTAATTGCGCCGGCCTCAGAGCTGGACAGTTTTGATCTTGGTACAGTTGTGACTGCTGCTGATGGGGGATGGTGGGGATTGGCGGGGGTTGGTGGGGGTTGGTGGGGGCTTGTGGCATTTGCGAAACAGTTAGCGCTGATTGAGTTGCAATTGCTGTCAGGTTTTTGGCAACTGTTTCGGGTATTTCGCTCTGACAAGTGGCTTGTTAACAACTGCAATTAAATGTAATTAGCACACCTCCGACGGTGGCACGGTTTAATTAGAGTGTTGCCTAGAGTCTGAGAGGCTGACATTTGATTGCTAGAAATATGCAGTAGAGGTAGCTGGGGAACTGGGGAAGCTGGAGCTGGGGAGCTGAAGAGGAGACTGAAGTTAACGTAGCAACAACTGCAACAACTGCAGCTTCTTACTGTAGAAATCGTGACTTTGGCTCGCCGATCCGATAAAGCTGGCAAAAAGCGCAAAGCACATAAGAGAAAAATTTACCCACCAGCAGGATATTTAAGATTGCCCCAAAAGACCACAAATGTGCGGACGCGGACGCGGACGCGGACGAGGACGTGGACTCAGATGCAAACCGAACGATGGCGACTCGCTGCGACGACGCTGGTGACGATGATGATGATGATGAGGCACAAAACGTTCGCTGGGACAGCGAGACTGTGGCTGCCTGTCCCACTGTCCGCCGTCCCACTGTCCAGCGTCCCTCTTGCAGTTGATTAAGCGACCGCTTCGGCGGCGGCCCAGCAAACAGATTTGCATATTTCATTGAGCAGTTCAATCAAATGGAGGACACCAAAGCCGGGCCTGAAACGAGTCGCAGCCAAAAGTATTTCGCCATCCTCTTTGGCCGCCTGGCGACGAGATGCAAGCGCTGCGATTAAGTCCGAAATAACTCATTCATACGCAGAGCCGTGAAGCTTGGCAGGATATGGCATTGGCAACATGCGAGACTCCCTCAGGCAGCCCCCTCTCTCTCGCTCTCTCACTCTCACTCTGACCATCGCCCTCTCTCTCGCACTGCTGCTGCCTAATCTGTGGAATGTCATCACGGCTAGCAGCACCTCAGAACAATGGCCATGGGCAAATGCAAGTGGAGCCACAGTCGGAGACCGTAGTCCCAATTGACAGTCCAAGATGGCGAGATCAGCAGCCATCGCCGGCCAAGATGGCGATGTGCAGGGCATTTGCATTAAAGCTCGCCCACTCGCCAAAAACTAAGCAGAAAAAATAAAACCAGAAAAATGAAAAAAAAAATCTGTTGCTATTTCACTCAGCGGCGCTTTCTCTCTCTCTCTCTCGCTCTCTCTCTGTCGCCCTCCCTCGCTCAGCCAATGAAGCGTACTTAATGCGGGCGGACACTAAGCCACGTGTGAAATTCAATCGCCGGCTCATCTCGGATCGGCTCGGCTTGTCTCGCTCGCACCGTCATCACCACACAGGCTCGAATGTCGTCCGCCTGGACACCTCGTTAGGAGCCCGACGCTGACGCCGACGCCGACGCCGACGCCGACCGGTGTGGGGTCCCCTTGGCCCAAGCGCGCTCGCTTCGGTTTCGGTTTCGGTTTTCATATTTTGAGGTTCACCGATGTGTTAACAGGCGGCGGCTGTCGCATATTAGGCGGCCCCTGACCAGATCTGCCCCGCTCTCCCCACAGCCCAGCCCGTTCCCATGCCCCTCATCGCCAGCCATCATCCATGGTCATGCGCTGACGAATTTTTGCAGGCAGCAGGCAGCAGGCAGCAGCCACGGCCAGCCCGAAGACACAGCGATAGCAAGTGTCACGTCAAGCACATAAATTAAATGCACAACAACAATAACAGGCGAAAAGAAGAGCAGCAGCTGGCGTTTGCAGCAAGCCGACTAAGGCATACCCTGCCAGCGGAAGAGTGGATTGTCATGCAAGAAAAACGAACGGGTTTAATTGAAATTATATATGATTTATTATTATTATTTAAAAAAAAAATATATATATATATAAAAAATATTAAAAGAAAATCTGATAAGCTTAAAAAATTAATTTTTTACTTGGAGTTTTTTTTTTTTTTTTTTTTTTTTTTTTTTTTTTTAAGTATTAATGTCGTTTTATTTCAAGTATAAGTATAGAGAAATATTGTAATAAATATATATATTTGAATATAAATTTAATATGTTCCAAATAAAATTATTTAGTTTTGTTTGATTTGATATCAAATTAAATTAAATATATTGCAAAAAATATGCTAGATTACATATTTAAAAAATGTTTCCAATATACATTTTTAAAATAATATTTTATTTAATTTAATTTATTATTAATTTATACAATTTATTTATTTAATTTAATATATATTTTTTTATTAATTTTTATTCAAAATATTTATATTATTTATTTTCTGTCATTTATTTATTTTATCTATTTTATTGCTTTTATTTGTTTTATTTATTTGATTAATTTGATTTTTTTGTGTTTAATTTTTTAGTTTATTAATTTTATTTTTTTCTTTTAAAACTTATTTTATTTATTTTTTTATTTATTTATTATTATTTTTTTATATATTTATGTTTTATTTTATTTTATATGTTGTATTTACTTGATTTATTTTTATTATTTTATATATTTAATTTATTTAATTTAATTTTATTTATTTTATTTATCATTTTTATTTTAAGTAAAATTATTTATTTTGTTTTATTCATACTTATATTTATTTATTTAATGAATAAACAATAAATAATTAATATGTGTAAGATTTAATTATTCTTATTTTATTTTTTTTTTAAATTTATGTATCTTATTTATTTTCTTTCATACTAATTACTTTTTGATTTTTAATTTATTTAATTTATATTATTTATTTTATTGAATGAATAAATAAAAATCAAATAATTTTTGTGAGACAATTAAAACTTTATTTATTTTTTTATAATTTTATATCTGAACATTAAATATATATTAAGTATATAAAATTAGAATTATTATTTAATCAATTTTTTTTTTTAATGTTTATATGTATATTTTCATTTATTTATTTATTTTATTTTCAAATGCCCGTTATAACATTAGACTCCTGAGCATCAACTGACTGAGAACCTCGACAACAGCTAATTGCAATGGTGTGAGACAAGTGCGCTGTGATCATTCACTTAGAAGTCGTGATACCCCGAGCACGGAGGGCATCCGCAAAGAGGAGCAGCGAAAAGAACATGAATAAGCAGCCGATCGCAACGAGCACAAGACAAGATAAGCAGATAATTTTCTAGGCAGCAGCAGCCGCAGCAACAGCAGCAACAGCAGCAGCAGCAGCAAAGGGACGCTGCATGGGATGCCTCCAAATTGGACCACAGACGCTGTACCCGGTACCCTTAGCAGCGACATGATGTTTTACTAACCAGCGAACGGGCAGCGGGCCAGCGGACAGCGGACAGCGGACAGCGGACGGCGGACGGCGGGACAACAGGCGACAGACAATGGACAAGCGGACAACCGATGACTGAAGAGAGGCTGCTAATAATTTGTGTACGCGACGCCGCCGCAGCCACCGGTGCCAGTCGGAATCCAGTCTAAGCTGGCTTAGGGGCACACAATGGAGGAGGCAGCAGAGGCAGCAGAGGCATTGGCATTGGCATTGGCATCGGCATCGGCTGGGCCCATTGTCGTCCTTCGTTTCATGCTAAACGTGTTGTTGCCAAATTGTGAACAAGATTCATTCATGTTTCAACACATTGAGCAACACGCGGCTCCGACATACGCTGAGGATGCGTTCTGCCAGCCGTGGCGGTGTCGTTGTCATGGCCATCAAGCGTCAGTCTGCCATCCTCAGCCTCATCCTCGTCCTCATCCTCGTCCTCATCCTCTTCTTCGGCGTGTGAACAACAGACAATAATGCGGCTGCCCGCACGTTCGGCCCTCTGCTCCTATTTGAATGCGATGTCTGATTATTGTCGCTGCGGACTATGCGGCGTATGATTAATCGAATTAATATGAATCCGCACAGATAATAATAATTAGGTAATTCGAAACGCCGGCGCACAAAGGCTCAAACAGAGACAAAGGCTCTGCCAACCGATAGAGCATAGAGCATAATACGGATTCACTTATCCTGCCAGGGAAGCCATGAGACAGTCATTGGAATCCAATCGATTCAGTTATGCGTGTGACTCATTCGCATTCAAATCATTTTAATTATTATTGAAATTATCATTAAGGAAATTCAAACTTGTGACTCGACTCACCCTAACATTCCTTCATTGTGCATCCTTGGCTCACTTTCTGTGTTTGGAATTTAGATTAAATAAATAATTTTTATAGTTAAGAATCATTTTTTCAAATCAATATTTCAGTATAGAATATTAAACATTTTAATATATAATATATGTATATGTAAGTCATCATACAATAAAAATATAATACATCAACTATTCCAATAGTTTTAACAATAGTTTTTGAGGGACGAGGGAGGAGGGAGGAGAGAGGAGGAAGAAGAGAGATGGGAGGCGAAAGGTGGGAGGAGAAAGGAAAAGAAAGAGGAGAGAGGAGAAAAGTGAGAGAGAAAAGTAATATCATATATCGTTTAACGCAATCTATTTTTGTTTTTCATGTTAATCCTAATTGATTGTATTAACTATGCCACTAAAAAATAAAATCACCTTTTTTTTATATTGTGTGCACATTAAATATTCATTTATATATATGAAATCCATAAGGAAACATACAAAACTGCAAAAACTTTATTTATTTAACTCTCAGTTAATATTTCTCATTAAATCCCTAATCGACTTCAATTACGATGAAGCATCGTAAGTATGATCAAAGTTCTTTTATTTATAATTGATAAAGTTTCGTTTCTATGATTTTTACCAATAACTATATTTGTAAGGGCGCTGGATGTGATATAACAGCTTGGCACTGGCCCAACCGGAAATGCCCAACATTCCAGTCGCATAGCGATCGAGCAAACAATAAGAACAACAATAAAACTAATAATAAAGAGAGAGAGAGGGGGAAAAGGAGAGAGGGAGCGAGAGACGTATGGACATTGCCTGCTTTCATTTATTGTGATTCTGAAGATGTTTCTTATTATGAAATTAGAGTGAACACCGAACAGCACAAGCACATAGAGATTGTAGGGACTGAAGGGACACACAGATAGACGGACGGAGAGACAGACTGAGGCCCGAAACAACGACAATGTGAACGGCGTCGGAGACAGCGACAGCGACAGCGACACTTGGCCAGGAGCTCAATGAATGAAACCGAAATGAGAAATGAATGATATCATGCGCATTGTTAGCTCATACGACAGACACGGCCGAGGCCTGCGGGTCCCAGCAAACGAGATCAAATGCGATAGCGCCACGACGAGGCAGCAGCCAACAGCCAACAGAGAACGGAGAACAGAGAACGGAGAACGGCGAACGGCCTACAGCCAGCAGCCAGCAGCCTCTTGCCTTCTGTGCTCTGCCTCCTGGCTGGCAGAGTGTTTGCTTTCGAGGCAACGTGTTGCTCATTTAGCTGGCAGCCAGTGCGGCCATAATTCAACGCTTTTGATAACTGCGTTAGGCACCGGCCCCGGCCCCGGCCCCGGCCCCGGCCCCGGCCCCGGCAACTGGCGAACGGCGAACGGCAAGCGGCAAGCGGCACCCGGTACCAACACCGACAGCAGCCCAGGATCGGCGCGCGTCAGCACTTGGATCTGGGCAATGGCGAATTGAGAGCTGCGATTCTCTAACCCCTTCGCAGTGTCACGCACAGTGCTTCGAAAGTGCCAAGCATTATGCATTAGATCGCTTCTGGGCATGCTAATTCAGTAGACTTATCTTGTATTTAAAATGATCTGATACTGATCATGAGAGATACTGATCTCTCATAATAAAATACTAAATTTATGTCAGGTAATGATCTTACTTACTCACTCTCTTGTTCTCTATCTCTAAATACTAAATAAATGATTATTCTGAACATTCTCCCCTTCTCTCTCTCTCTATCTTTCTCTCTTTCCCTCATACTTAAATACTAATTAAATGATTATACTGAAGTCTTTCCTGATCTCTGTTTTTCTCTCTCTCTCTCTCTCTCTCTCTCTCTATCTCCCTATCTCTGTCTTTCTCTCTCTCTCTCTCTCTTTCTCATACTTGAATTTTAGATTAATATTCTTTGCAGTAGAACTGATCTCGTCTCTTTCCACACTTCTTTCTTCTCTCTCCTCATACTTTCTCTTCCTCTCTCTCCCTCCTTCTCTCTTACATCTCATGAGAGTAGACACACAACGATCGCCTCTGGCATTTTCATTCATAAACCCTTAATAACATAATCCTATGGATTAGTAAGAGCAATAAATGAGTTGACTAAACAGTGCAGTCAATATTCCGACAGAGTCCGATCTGATCTGCTTGAACTAAGCTGTGATTTCATTAGCTACAGAGGTAGACAGAGAGAGGGGCGTGCTATTTTGTAAACGTTTATAATTAGTTTGCGTTGAAGATTACTAATAATTAAGTTATTAATCATCGCATGTCAAATCAAAGCCTATTGAATAGACAAATAAGCGCAATGAACAAATTAATGAAGCAAAAAAAAAAAAATAAATGAATAAATAAAAAATAAATAAATGAAATTAAAAAAAAAGTCAAAGAAATAGAAAACCTCAAATATTCTATATAAATATGCAGATATTTATGCAATTTGCTTGATTTAATTGTGAGCTGTGTTTTGGTACCACTGTAACGCCGCAGCATCTATGGCTATGGCCCTCGTACAAAATGTTTTTTATACCCTGAGCCCATTGAAAATGGGAAATCAGGGTATGATGGTTTTGTGAAAATGTATGTAACAGTCAGAAGGAGGCGTGCCACACCCCCTAAAGTATATATATATTCTTGATCAGCGCGACAAGACGAGTCGATATAGCCCTGTCCGTCTGTCCGTCCATGCGTCAACTGCGCAGTTGGCTTGTGTATGTATGTGTTGTTTGTATGTATGCACAAAAAAAAAGCGTAGAATGATTTGATATTTGGCTCTTCACAGGGCTCAGGGTATCCCCTAGTCGAGCAGTCTCGACTAAAGCACTCTTACTTGTTTTTTTTTTGTTTGCCTGGCGATTTGTTGTGTTTGATTTGCTGCCTCGTCGCCGTCGCCGTTGCCGTCGCCGTCAAGTTGTTGCCGCTCTTTGGGATGTATATATATATATATGTATATATTTATATATATATGTGTGTATATACCTGCGCATTCCTGCGTGCCGCGCGCATTGCATTGTTCGCTTTTTGGTTCATTCAAATCCTTTCGGTAAAATTCTTTTGTTTGGTGTCAAGTTTAACAAATATTTGAACGGCCGACAGGCAACGGCGTCTCTTGTTTGTCCCCATGTTTCTTGCGTGTTGCGCTCCTTGTCATCTTGTTATAGTTCTGGTTGTTGTTGTTGCTGCTGCTGCTGCATGGGGGCGTATGAGTAATCAGCGCTGCCCACAATTAGTTGGCCTTAGACAAGCTCAGTCGCAGCGCAGTCGCTGCCTAGACAGCGATTAGCATTACTTGATTTGCCAACTGCGGCTATTGTTGCTGCTCTTCCTCTCTCTCTTTCTCTCTCGGACTGGGCTGACTGGACTGCTTGGCCAACTGCCTTGGCTTGGCTTGTCTTGGCCCGGCTTGCGCTGGCTCCATTGTTGAGTTCTTATCGCGCCGCGCGCTTTTGTTGTGCGAAATATTTTGCACCCCGCAGCGCAGCGCGCAAAATGCCACAAGAATTGCATCCGACAATATGGAATATGGCTCCACTGCTGTGCAGCTCGCTTGGGGCTGCGCGAGTTCAACTAGCTGTGACAACAATAACTGCAAAGTAAAGAAAACCAAAAATAAAATAAAAAAAATCATTTAAGTAATAAAAAATAGTAAAAGATATAAAAATTGCAACCGTAATTGTTTATTTATTACGACAATGTTTTCGCCTCGATGTTGTTGTTGTTATTGTTGCTAAATGCTAAAGTGCCACAGAGCATATACAAACTTTGGGCTGCATCACAATGCTCTAAAGCAGTAAAAATTTCACATAGTATCTGAATTACTGAAAGGGCATATTGGTTTCGGTGTAATGTCTGTCTTGATGTTTGTCCTTCTGTCTGCATGGAATATTTGTATCTCTATCTTTGACATAAGCAACAAAACTACCAGAGACTTGCAGCTGGAAGGACTTAAGGATCAACGTCAAGGTCAAGCTTATAAGTTGATTCCATTGAGGGCGAGATATTTCCTATATGCAAAGATAACTTTCACAGTTCTAGAGTTTTGCTCAAGTTATCGCTAATTAGAACAAATATTGTAAACAGCCAAATAATTGTGTAATACCTCAAAATCTTAGTATACGAAATAATTTTGGTATTTAAAATAGTTGGTAGTTTAAATACTTCGTAATCAAAATATTTGGTTTTTGAAAAATTTGGTATTTTGGATTAATTCGTATTTGGAATGGTTTATGTTCGAAAGACTTCGTATTCGGAAAACTTGGTATTTAAAATAGTTGGTATTTGAAATATTTGACATAACTGTCATCTAAAATTTGTGATATTCGAAATATTTGTTAATTGATACACAAGGTACTTGAAATAGTTGATATTCTAAATATTTGGCATTTGACAGACTTAATATTCGGAATACTTAGTTTTCAAAAGTTTTATTATTCAAAAAACTTGATATTTGGATTAATTGGTATTCGAAATACTTATATGGCATACTTTGTATTCGAAATGATCTGTATTAAAAAATTGGCAAACCGGGAATGCATGGAAGTGCTAGAGAGTTGAAATTTGTAATGAATATTCGCCTTAACAACAATATCTATAGCTATGGCAGATATTTCTAAGCCTATTAAGGGTATAGCGAATGGAAGTGGAATGTAATTTCTATAGTTTTAAATTTAGAAATAATACATATAACAACTAGATTACTGTTGGGCTCCTCTATGGACTGGACGAAAAGCATATACATATGTGCACCAATTGGGGGCGTGGTATGTCGAAAAATGGAGCTGATGGCGTTTTGGCCGTGGATAACAGTTCTGTAGTTGGTAGCGCCGGACATAAATGTTTCTACCTGTTTAATACTAATTTGGGGTAATAATTACTTAATTATAATTACATTCCATTAACAATTTCAGATAATTAAAAATAATTCAATTTATGAATGAAGTAATTAAGCATAAATTTTAATTTTTTTAAACTTTAGAGTTTAGTTTTATATATGTTGAATCTAACCTAATGTAACTAAGAATTTGGCTTTCAGAGAGAATTGGAGATTTGGTTCGGCGCACTGGAACATTAAGGTGACTTTTGCTTACTTTCAGTTTTTATTGCAGTTGCTGCAGTTGTAGAACTCGCAGTGTCTCGCGCTGATAATCATCGGGCGCGCATACGCATAGTCACCATGGATGGCACTTCTGACACTTCAATGGGGGCTCCACGAGTCGAGGCTGGAGGCTGGAGGCTGGAGACTCTGTGACTGTGACTGAGACTGAGACTGAGACTCCGAGGCGGAGACCTCGAGGCACGGCTGCTGCTGCTGCTGCTGCTGTTGCTGCTGGTTGTTAGTGTCGGAGGAGTTTGCCGTTGCAGTTGCCTCATGCTGTGGCGCTATGCAGCGATTATGGCAACGGATTAACTTCCTCTTTTGGTTGCTGCTGCTGTTGTTGTTGTTGCTGTTGTTGCTGTGCTTACAATGGTGTCACTGGCTGCTGCTTTTGTTGCAGCCTTAAGTTGTTGTTATTGTTGCCGTCGCCTGCACCACCCGCTGCCACTTTGTGCCGTGGCCCTTTGTTGACTGCTGCTGATGCTGCCGATTGCCGCATGAAACGAGCCACATTATCCACATGACACACATAGTTAATAATAATACTTATTATGCATGCGATTATACGCCTCTTGCTCGCCGCCGTCGATATTCCCGCCGCTTATTAGCCGTGAATTGGACGCTCGCCCGTGCTTATCGCACGCACTTTCGATTTCGTTTGCCATTCGCCATTTGAGGAGCGATAAGAAAGCTAATGAAAGGAAAGCACACACTGGCTGCCGGGGGGGCTGGGGGCGGGGCTGTTCGCTTTTATGCCTAGAAGTATACTTTGGAATGGACTAAGCGACCTGCCAATAACTATCAATCTACGGCAGAGGGTTTCTCCTGCAATCTGTTGGAGTTTAGTTGCTTAGACTCCTTTGGGAAAATACAGCTTAGATCTAGATCTAAGAGATCTAATTAATTCAAGACTTCAATGCTTCCAGTAAAAAGTTTTTCATTTTTTTTTCAAAATAAATAAAAAAATAAAAATTAGTTAAATTAAGAATTAAAAATAAAATAATAATAAATAAATATATAAAATAAACAAGTATAAAAAAATTAGAATGCATAAATAAATATAAAATATAATATATGATGGAATAAAAAATAAAATAGTTAAGAAAATAAAGAGAAAAAAAAAACAAATAATAAAAAAAATAAATAAATGACAAATCTTTGTAAATATAAATTAAAATTAACTATTTTAAAAAATATACATAAATAAAAAATAATATAAAAATTATATAAAAACAAATTTTTAAAAACCCGAAAGATTAATAATAGAATAGATAAAAACTTAATCAAAATATAAAAATATATTTACAAATAGAGAATAAAATATATAATATGAAATATGAATTCTCAATAAATATAAATTAAAATTATTCAGATAATATAATTTAAATTAAAAATCACAAATAAATATAGAAATAAATAAGTGAAAAGTGCAATGAAAAAATCTATAAAATATATAATAATATAGAATATATATATATATATATATATATATGTATATTAAATAAAATATATAATAAAGTAAACAAGAAAATATAAATAAATAGGATATAGCAACTGCTAATAAATACAAATTGAAATCAATCAGAATCATACAATAGAAATGAAAATGAAATTGAGTTTTCACACTGTGCGCTGTGAATGACAGTTGTTGACTGAGTGATATTGTAATGTTCGATTGTAGTTGAGTTGTTTGATCTTGTGCGGGAGGCCTCGATTTCACAGATCACAAGTCAGAGGCGAGCCTAATCGCAACATGCGTGTGCAGGAAAGAGTCTCGATAGGAGGAGAGAAAGATGTTGCCAGCGACACTTGATCCTTTTGTGGGCTGTGTCTATCGCCATCTCTGTCTTCATCTTCGGCTGTTCCTTTTTTTGGCCGCAATTTATCACATGCCACTTGTAGCCGGATTTTGATCTAATAAAAACTGTCAAAACGTTTGCAGGACGCTGGGAAAATATTTACACGGCTCACAAAGGGCCAACAAACACCAGCACAAGCAGGTGAGCGAGACAGAGAGAGACAGAGAGAGAGGGAGAGAGACACTTAGGGACAGGGCAAAACAGTTAGAGCCAGACAATAGCAACAGGATCAAGGATGCTGCACAGCCGCACAGCGGCAGGTCGTTCGAGTCTTGGGCGGTATGACACATCAGGAATTTAGACATTAAAGGATCTATCCAAATGGCAATGACAGTGGCTACGGAGTCCGGCCCGGCTCTGGGTGTTCACCACAGGCTGGTCGCCTTCGGCTGCGTATTGTAAAGATGAAAGTGAATTTCATTGCCGTGTAAAGAGAAGGCAAAAGAATGCAGAGATCGGTCAATTGAAATGAAATGACCGACCGCTGGGAAATCGAATCGGGCTAAGAGACACACACACACACACACACACACAGAGTGAGTGAGAGAGAGAGAGAGGGAGAGAAGGCGCTCGATCTGACTCCGAGTTTGACTCTGGTTCTGGGCGGCCCCTGCACGTTTAGCTATTTTTATGGAGTTCCATGGAATTATCGCTCACTCCGCTTCGCTCTCTCGATCTCCCAAACGTTTCTATTAACACATTGTTGGACGGGGCAGCAGTTCCTCAGTATCCCATATAGATAACTGCATATATATGTATCTATCTATATACATATATATTTATAATTCTCTTGGCTGATTTGTATTGTAGTTCAGTTCGTTTTATGCTTTGCCGACAGCATTTGCCGCTGGGAAAAGTGAAACGCTGTCAACGCCGACGCCAAAATATGTCCCGATCGATTTTTCCGAAAAAAAAAAGAAAAAACCGAACAAAAAATCAAACATTTCTTTTGCCATAGCTGAGGGTATGTGCGATGTGCGATGATTCGTAACTATTTCCTGTGCCCATATTTCAATGTCAATGACTCGCTGGATGCGCATTGCATAAGCTGCCCCCAAACAAAAGCGCAAAAGACAGCAAAAAAATAAAAAAAATTCGAAAAAAATAAAAAATCAAATCTCACTATAAATCGAACTGCGCAACGCGGAGACTTGACCTTGTCGTCGGCTCATATTCAAAAGAGATTAGCCAAAAGGTTTGCAAAAATTCTTTTGGCATCGTTATTGCAAGCATTTAAAGCGCTAAATATGTGATTTATGGCCCCTATGTGATTAGATGCCATCATCTGCTCATATGGAGCTGCCCCGAAGCACGTTTATGCAACAGCAGCTGCCCGGGCAATGGGCAATGGGGAACGGACAGACAACAGCTAAGCTGTTGCCACACACTTTGAAGTTACGTTTCATATACATACATGACTCTATTCGACTTTATATATATGCCGAATCCAAGTTGCATTGCCTGCCTGATTAATGAAGTTAGCTTCCTCAGCAACTATAAAAGTCACAGCTGACTTGGCCTCTGTGCAGTCTTTCGAAAGCATCAAAATCTGTTAGCAGAAAACACCGACCTGGCAGACACTGATAGAGTCAAAGATTATAATAGACTAGAGTAAAAATTTTGCCTGGAAAAAAAGGCTGTAACTTCGTTGAAGAGTTTTTGTGGAACCAGGATGGCATAGCTCAGCCAGAGAAAAAGTCGAGACATGATGAAATTTCTCAGCTAGAAGAGCTTTACCTTGAAGGTTAATGTCGAAATAGCTCCAGCATAAAGCTGAGTTATATATGAACTGAAACATGTTAGAAGGATATAATAGTATTATTTATTTATTTATTTATTTTTTTTATTTATTTTTATTTAGTATTATAATAATACTCATTCACGCTCAAAGCGTTGTCAGTTCAATAGAGCAGCTGAACACTAACTAAATTATTCACTTTCTCATGTCTTAGCACTAAAAGTTTAGAAGATATTCATTTTTTACGATGTCCCTCGCCCCTATCGGCTTAGATATATATTTTTATATATTTATATTTTTGATTGAGTATATATTCCAGTAATAAGATCACTGTATTTCATGTCCCAATTTTGAGGCTCCAGCTATAAAACTGTAGATAATACAGTTTATTCCGATTTTTCTGGCACCCGATGCGTAAGTATATCTCGTATAACTTTCTGTTCTCGAGTTGTCTGTGCGAATATACATATATTCTAAATATCAACTCTCTAGTATTTAAAATAACACGGATTCTGAGATATTGATTTTCAAATTTTGCGATCTTTAGTATACAACTCTCTAGCATTTGAAATAAGTGAGATATCGGAATCTAAATTTTTCGATTTGTTGCGGCGTATCCGAATAATCTTAGCACTTTATCAGGGTATCCACAAGTAGTCTCTACAAATTTTAGGCTGTAACCTTAAAAGGCGTAAAACGATTTATAGACGGACGGAGATGTACGGTCAGTAAGACGGACAATTAAAATATACTTATTTTTATTTCGGCAATACTTATTTCAATATACTTATTTCAGTTTCGTGAATGAATATAAATTCTAACTTAGCTCAAATTTATATATATAATGTATACTAAATAAAAAATATATACTTAATATATACTAAACAAATCAAGGATTAGCATTTTGTTAAGGAATTCCCAACAAATATTGTTTAGATAAAGTAAGAAGTTGTCTCTGGAAAGTCTATAACAGTTCAATCAGAATTTCATGTATTGAAATATATTTAAAAGCTGTTTCAAGCTTAGCCTGGATATTATCCTTAAAAATGTATAAAAAATAGAAGAATATCAAATCTCAAAAGTAAGACTAAGACTAAGCACAGCCTCTCGTAGACTCCGCTCTCTCTCTCTCTCTCTCTGGCCAATGAAGAGCTCTACGAGATAAACCCATATTGAATGGCATAATATGCTTAATTTGAGCTTTTATTGCAGTCGAGCTCATAGACAGGCAATGTCAACATTGTCTGATGCAAGTCGGGGCAGGGGCAGGGGCAGGGGCATGGGTGCTCGTGGGCGTGGCCTGGTGAGCTTTTGACTTAACAAGCTCTGCAGGCAGAAAGCAGCGAACAGAGATTTGCGCCGGCTTTTGTTATTGTTATGAATAAGTTAATAATACGGCGGAAGGCGGCCTTTGTCGTGCCTCGACTGATCTACCTCGCCCGCAGCGCAGGCTGCGCAGGCAGCACAGGCAGCGCAGGCAGCTCGGGCAGCGCTTATTAAATGATTGAAGCCTTTTGTGGCGAGCCGTGAGTCTTTTTTTGGCCAGCCATAAAAAGGTGGAAACTTTTCACAACGTCGAAGGCGACCACCATCAATAACTGACCACAACGAGCTACACACCGGGACGGACGGAGAGACGGACGGAGAGACGGAGAGAGGACAGAGAGTCTCTGGACAGACGGCGAGTCGACCCGGCAACAATATTTATGATTTGTTAAGCAAGCGGCAGTCAAACGTGCGAAAGGATAATCACAAGCGCCTGCTGGCACGCCCCCTCAGCCACCAACCACAAGCGACTGCAACAGAAACTGGCTCCACTCCACGCCCCTCCACTCCACTCCACTCCACTCTTAACTCTGGCATCAGTTCCAGTTCCATCAACATGGCTAGCGTCGTGTGTGAGACATTTCCAAATTGAGTCAATGACTTTTATTTTTATGGCTTTCAGCCGCTGCCCCACCATCATGGACCATCAGCAGCATCCATCCATATGCATATCGCTGCAGATGTGAATCCGGTGCGTCCGGGCCAGCGGGATGGGAATGGGCATGGGCACGGCCGAGTTGGAGCCGTTGCGGGACACTGGAACGGCGCTGCGTTTTATTGCCATGCGAATTGAGCTATTAGCCAAGTGTATAGCTGAGATAATCCAAACGGCAACAGATGAGATGCGATTAAGCGCAGCAGCAACTGCTGCTCAGCTGCTCAGCTGCTGCCCGCGACGAGCATAATCATAATCATAATAAAAGCCTTTAGAATGCATACGAGCTATCAATTTGGCATCGATAAGGTGTGGAGCTAGGAGAGGGATGGGATAGGAGAGCGATGATATAAGATATATAAGATATATAAGATATATAAGATATATAAGATATATAATGTATAATGTAATCTATTGTCAGTATTAAATACAGCTTATAGGGATTTGTAAGAAGTATATAGAAGAAAATAGGCATATGTATATATCATTATTATATTTGAGATATGCGATTAGTGATCATGATATATGATATGTATATGTATATATAATAATGTATGAAGAATCTTTATAATATATGTATATATATATTATCTATTGTCATTATTAAGTACAACTATTCAAAAGAAGAATAGAGAATGAAATAGATATATGTATATATCAATATTATATGTCAGATATACGATCAGTGATCTGATCAAGTCTCATGGTATTTGCTATTTGGTATTTGACATAATTATGTTTATTTAAACTTATGTCAAATACTAAAATATTATACTAAGAGATATCGAAAAATATGATAAGGTCTTACTGTGTATGGTATACAGGAGTATGCATATTAATATTATTACGAGATCTTTGCTTTCATACGGACAGAACGAAGGACAGACGGACAGACTGACATACTGACGGACAGACAAACAGGCGGGCGGACAGATGGACATACGGATGGACGGACGAACACGTAAAACTGGCCGACGGACATGTTCCTATCGATTCAGCTTGTCACCGTGATCAACATTATATATATTTTATGGTGTCTGCCACGTATCCATACCATATCCAACCATATACCTATTTATAATATTATCAATGGGTTTGGGGTATTATAATTATTGTTAGCTTCGTATATTTGTGTATCAGGTGAATACACTTATCGATAACAAGCAATATATCGATCAGCAATATATCATTATCATCAGTTCTTGGATAGTAATTGATAGTAAACATAGTCACACTCAAGCCATTGGGAACTAGATCATTTTTGACTCCTTATATGTATAAGCCCTTTCAACTAACGAGATAATGATGATGATAATGATCTCGTTTCCAATGACTTGAGTAAGTCTTGAGTTTTCTTTCATTTCATTTTAATTCAGCTTAAGACTAAATATTTATTGCTATGATTGGGATTATCTGCTTAGAAGAATTAAAGCCATAATCATCATGAAGTCGACTAAGACCACCGGCGCAGCACTCGCTCAACTAGCACAGCCTTATCAAGTGCCACGCCACCCCTTGTGTGGGCGTTAAAAGACAACAACAGTTGAAAAGACAACAACAAATGCCGAAGACTTGAGTCAGTGATGGGCGCTCCACTCGCCAGCAATGGCAATCGACAGCAATTAAGCACTTCAGATTTGAACAAATCATAAAGAATGATTGTTGTTGTTGTTGTTGTTGTTGTAGTTGTTGTTGTTGCTGGTAGCAGCTGTCAGGGAGCAGCAAGACAACAGCTGCCATTGGCCGTGGGCCCTGGCTCGAGCTGTGCGGCTGGGATTTGTAATTTGGACAATGCATTGCCACTGACAAGGGCTCGAGGAGCGGGCCTGGACAGGATTAGCAGATGAATTGATTGGCAGAGAAGAGAGAGAGAGAGAGGGTCAGGGGCAGTGTTAACATGATCGGTGATCTGTGAAATTTCTGGCTTGCAATTCAATCAGCGAGTTTATCAATGGCCTAGACTGACTTTTTGGCGCTTGGGCCAGACTCTGACTCCGACTCTGACTCTGACTGTTGCTATTGTATTTTATTGATTGCCAGTTGATTGCTCGATTGCAGCTCATTCGCATCGGCGCTTGGGCATTAAAAACGTTAACAAGCTGCGTAGCGCCGTTGGCGGCGTTAATGTCTGAGACTGGCAAAGGAACGAACGTGTTTCTTAATGAAACAAAGCTTGAATTTTAAATGAGCATCATAAAGAACAATGAAAATGCAAGGCACAGCAGCAACAACAAAGCAAAGGCGAATCAAAAGCCGAAGTGGTTCACAGCCACAGCGATATATAAAATAAAATAAAATAAAAAAGCTCAGAAATGTTAAATAAACAATAAAAACAACAACAACAACAGCAGCAGCAGCAGCAACTGTCCAACTTTGTCTCACCATCTACATACGAACAGTCCATACGCTTTTCGAGCCCCCTCCGCAGCCCAAAAGCCGTCCAAAAGGAAAAACAAAACCACAACAATGCCGGTTGAGCAATAACAAGGAAACCAAAATTGACAGAAAAACAAAACTTAACACAACAAACTTCAAATACACTGCCCAACACAAATAAGGAGAGAGAATATATTGAAATTAACTTTGTCAAGTCTGATGGAAGGAAATTCCACAGGTGTCCTTAAGCCAACTGATGCAAATGTGAATGTATTTAAGCAAGAATTATATTCAAAAATAATATTCAAAAATAAATTTATTTAATTTAATTATATTTAATAATATTCAAAGAAAAACATTCAGTGAAAGAAAAATATTCAAAAATAAATATATATTTAATATAGAATAATGTTCAATAAAAAATATTTAAAGGTGTATATATATTAAATCAATATATATATATATATATATACATATGATTCTGGTATTACTAACTAATTATTAACACTAATTTACATTTTAAAAGACTAGAAATAATATTTTGTTAGGTAAAAATAAAATAATACATTATGTTAAATATAACTAAATTATATATAATAATTAAAAAATACAAATTAAATAAAATACAAATTCTTTCAAAATTAGTTCACATTACATAATATAATAATGTTTAACTGAAATTAAATAAATAATGCTAAAAAAGCAAATTTGAAGTCTCTAACTCAAACGATGTACAGGCCTTAAAAACACATTAAAATTATCGATAATTGCTCATAATATCGAAATGGAATGAGTTATCGGAAAAATTTTATAAACTTGTGCAGCGTATGGTATTATCGAGTATTCATGTAAAATTTCAAGTCTCTACGTTGCGTACTTACAAATATCTCAGCGTTCACACGGACGGACGGACAGACGGACAGACGGACAGACGGACGGACGGACAGACGGACAGACGGACAGGGCTATATCAACTCGTCTTGTCGCGCTGATCAAGAATATATATACTTTATGGGGTGTGGCACGCCTCCTTCTGCCTGTTACATACATTTTCACAAAACCATTATACCCTGATTTTCCATTTTCAATGGGCTCAGGGTATAATAAAATCAAATTTTCATTTTCAAAAATTATTTCATATAAAATTTTAATACTCTTTTATATATTTTTATACAAATATTTAGAAATATATACAATGTTCTATACATATATTGTTAGGGGTGCATGTTGTATGAGATATCGGGCTAAACTCTCGGCGAGTGTATTAAATGATAATCATGTGGTCGGGATGTAAAAGTTGCCGTCGCGGCTTAAAGGATCACAAATGATTTTGCGGTCAAAGATGAAATGAAAGAGGAACTGCAAACCCGCGGGCGGCGGCGGGGGCTCAGGCGACGCCGATGGGGTCTGGTCGGGGTGGGGGATGGGGGGATGGGGGCGAGGCGAGGCGAAGGTGCCTGAGACGTTTCGGTGGTTTTTGGTGCTGGCCATAATTGGTGCTCATCTTAATGGCATTAAAATTGCATTATCGCTGTATTTATTGAAACGGTTTGTTTTAACAAGATTAACTCGATGATACCGCCGCAGCGAACCGGCCAGCGAGACAGGCCCCAAAATGATTAACAGCCAGCTCCAGCAAGCAGTCGAGCAGTCGGCGAGGGAGCGAAAGAGAAAGAGGATGCCGAGAAACAGACAGACAGATGAAGAAAGAAACAAAATAAATAAATAAACAACAAAATCAAAGTGAAAATCGCGTTAAATGCGCTGTTGTTGTTGCTGTTGTTGCTGTTGTTGTTGTTGACTCTTTGATTGGCTTGGGATTCATTGTTGTCGTTGTTGTTGGGGCGGTCGTAAAAATATTTATAACATAATTCCATATCATTTAATTTAGATGATTAGATTCAATATGCCGCTTAGAGCGGCATGCACAGCAGCCCCAAGTAGCTAGCAGATACATTTGTATCTGTATCTTTAACTCATGTCATCCGATATCGCTGTGTAGCTCCATTTATCAAAGGCGCGACCGTTGGCATTGGCGTTGGCGTTGGCGTTGGCGTTGGCGTTCGAGTTGCCGTTGCCGTTGCCATACAAATCGGTAGCAATTGTTGTTGCTGTGTTTGCTTTGTGCTGCGTTTAGTTATTGAAATTGATTAACCCATTGCAGGGGCTGCCAGGGCTGGGGCTGCTTTACAGCGCCCCCATTAATATAATTGGACACATGTACTCGATGCGCAGCACAATAAATGTCAAACTATACCCAATGATAAAAAGTAAAAATTAGACAACAATTTGCCAGCTCAAACAACTGTGACTCATTCCCTATCGTCGCTGAACTGATATAGTTGTATTTAATATAGTTTATCTGCTGTGATTGATTGACAACGAGCATGCGAAACGATTAGAAATCAATGGAAAAAGCCGTCGATTCATTGATTTCATATCAATTTTACTATATTCAATATATATTTATTTATTGTATTTAATAAGTGTAATACTATTACAATGAATAGTAAATTGGAATAAATAAAAATATAAATACATACATATATATATATATATTAAAATATATACTGAACTGATTTTATAGATCAAATATGGTCTTTGGGGAGTATTAGTATAATTGAATGTATTCTTTTATATTTTTTATTTTAAAATTAATTTTTTTGAAAGTCATTATAATACAATAGTAAAAGTAATATTAAATAAATTATAAAAGGAAAAATAATATAAATAAATTTAAATATTTAATTTAATATGTTTAAAGAATATAATTTGTGATAAATTTAAAATATCTATTAATAAAATATTAATTAATACAATAATAAATTATTATATTATTAAATATTATATATAATATATGTATATTATTATTTTATATATGGAATATACTATATATTAATTGTATGTTTAATTGTCTATATATATTCTTTTTTTGGGGATTTCTATTTCTTTGATTTTTCCCCCAAATAATTATGTCATATTATATACCATGTTATATTTCTTAGTAAATATCTAAGCAGAAAAGGCCTAGTTCTTAGTCTAAACTCTTTAATTATTGTAAGATACCATTCACAAAAAAAAACTGTAATTATATAAACTGAAATTGAAATATATAATTTATAAATAATTCAATATATTTTTATCGATACTAAATACATATAAAGGAATTATAAATAAATTTAAATATGTATTTAAATATGTTCAAATATATATGTATAAAAAAATATTTATTATTTGTAAGTATTTATTAAAATAATAATAAATTATTACATTATTTAATATTTAAAATTAAATATTATAATATTATTATATATATATAATTATTCTATATTAATATTTATTTATATTTATATTGTAGAATATACATTTTTTATATTAAATTATATGCTTAAATGTACTTATGCTATTTTTATATATTTTATTTAATATTAGTTTAAATTTAATTAAATTTTATTTTTTATCTACATTAAATATTTTTAAAAGAATTATACAAATTCAAATACATAAAAAAAATATATTATAAAATAAATTGTAATTATTTATTTATATAATAATAAATAATACAACAATAAATTATAAAATTATTAAATATTTAAAAAATATTAAATATTCTCTATTAATATGTATTTCTATTTATATAATACTATATATTTATTTTAAAGTGTATATTTAAATGTATTTATAGTATAAAATATAAAATTAAAAAACAAAGATGTAATTAAATATAAATTTAAATATAATTACATTTTATTTTATTTTATTTTTTTTTTAATTTTATGTTTCCATTTTTTTTTTTTTTTTTTGGCTTCTCTTATATATTTTATATATCAGCTTTTGCTGTGAGCCAAAGCATATCATATTTTCAGCCTGCTTAGTGCTTAGTGTTGTTGGTAATATAATGGTATAAATAATTTAAACAAGTAAGAGTGCTCTAGTCGAGACTGCTCGACTAGGAGATACCCTGAGCCCTGTGAGGAGCCAAATATCAAATCATTCTACGCTTCTTTTATGCTTGCATAAAAACAACACATACACACATATGCACGCAAGCATAAGCGCACGCTCTGCCAACTGCGCAGTTGACGCAGCGACTGCGCTTGGGCTGCAACGTGGGCATTACTATGGGAACTTAATTGTTTAATAACTTTTCTTAGCGATGGACTAACTGCTTCAAACTTTCACAACTTATTAATAATTCATATGTATGTATTTGCCAAAACACAGGTCTCTAGTATTTGATTTGCGCTTTTTACAAATAGGGGGCTATTGGAGGCGAATGGGGCGTAGCATCCAAAATCTAAAGATCACGTAATCTCCGTATTCATTACACGCAACTACACAGCAAATTTGAAGTCTCTAGCTCAAACGATGTACAAGCCACGCCTTAAAAACCCATTAAAATTATCGATAAATGCTCATAAAATCGAAATGGAATGAGTTATCGGAAAAATTTTATAAACTTGTGCAGCGTATGGTATTATCGAGTATTCATGTAAAATTTCAAGTCTCTACGTTGCGTACTTAAAAATATTTCAGCGTTCACACGGACGGACGGACAGACGGACAGACGGACAGACGGACGGACGGACAGACGGACAGACGGACAGGGCTATATCAACTCGTCTTGTCGCGCTGATCAAGAATATATATACTTTATGGGGTGTGGCACGCCTCCTTCTGCCTGTTACATACATTTTCACAAAACCATTATACCCTGATTTCCCATTTTCAATGGGCTCAGGGTATAAAAATTGACAAATATAGAGTCAAGACCAAATGTCGCCATTAAAGTATATGCCTATTTTTGTACATTGCATCAAAGTTCAACCTTTGACTCACTGAAAAACTAAAATTCCATATATAGACACATACATACATGTACGTGTATATATTTAGGGATATCAGTATTTTGGGCAGCTTGGCAGCAATTAATACAGATCGGCATCTGTGGCAGCTGATCAGATGATGCGTTTGTGCATTCCGAGAAATTGAAAACCGCTAAACCACTTGGGGCAACTTCCTTGAGATAGGCGCTTGCGCTGCATAGGATCAGATACATATATGTACATATATATATATAACAGACAAACAAAAGAACGAAGAAAAAACTCATCGATGATCCAATCGCAAACCCTTAGACAAAAAGTGCCGCGCGCGTTTCCCAGAATCGCGCATAATTATTATTTATGCATACAAATTAAACGGTGCAAAATATTTGCGAAAATCCGCTCAGAGTGTTTATTTATAGCCTTTGCTAAGGTTGCTCCACTCGTCTGTGAAATTCAAACGTATTTCACCATCGCAGTCAATGCTGCCCAGACAAGGCTTGCCAAGCGATATGAGTTTCACTCTCAGTTGGTCAAGAAATTTAGTAAAATTTAGTGAAAGTAAAACTGAATCTTAGCTAAAGTTATTTCTCTCTATATATATACAAGTAAATATATCTAAAATTAAGTTATATTTGCCTGACACTATCTATAATCTGACTCTCTCTAACCAACCTTTGATATCAATCGGCTCCACTTGGCAACAGAGTGGGACTGCAATCCCCCATCATGAAATCAGCTATGCCAAAAGAAGTCCCCATTAGATCTGTAGAATATAAATTTGTGAAATATATGATTTAGGGTTAGATTATAGTAGTTCCTGAACGAATGACGCACAAATAACAATTATGAACTTTATAAATTGCATATCGATAAGCCCAGAGCGACGATTGCCTCGCGCCTCGCGCCTCTCGCCTTTTGATTGCGATTAAACATTAATACCAGATACCGTTAATTTATGGTATCAAATAGCTTAATTAAACAATAGTCGAGCCCTCAATTCGGGGGCGTGTTCCCGCGCTGCCAATTGATAAGAGTTCCGATTCGATTTGCATCATCAGCACTTGGGCGGGCTCCTGGCGCGCGTTCGAATCGTTTTACATCAAATGGGTGCAATATAACTAGATACACGTATTTAGATTGCAGTGCGAATGAGTCAGTGGCTAATGCCGTGTAGGTCGTTGATTGAACCGCCTAGCGACACCGCCAACGCCGACAACACTACCGTCATCGTTACTATACCGCTGCCCCTACCGTCGCCACCTCTACCGCCATCGTAACTATACCGCTACCGGTACCTCTACCGCTAGCTTTACCTCTACCTCCACCTCTACCGCTAGCTTTACCTCTACCGCCACCTCTATCGCTGGCTTTACCTATACCTCTACCGTTAGCTTGACCTCTACTACCAGCTCTACCGCTACCTCTACCGCTCCCTCTACTTCTACCACCAGCTCTACCGGTACCTCTACCGCTCCCTCTACTTCTACCACAAGCTCTAGCGCTACCTCTACCGCTCCCTCTACTTCTACCACCAGCTCTAGCGCTACCTCTACCGCCACCTCTACCCCCATCGAAACTCTACCGCCACCTCTACCCCCATCGAAACTCTACCGCCACCTCTACCGCTACCTCTACCATTACCTCTACCATTACCTCTACCGCCACGTCTACCGCCACGTCTACCGCCATCGTTACTTAACCGCCACCTCTACCGCTGACACCTTTACCGCCATCGTTACTCTACCGCCAGCTCTACCGCCGTCACCTCTACCGTCGCCACCTCTAACGCCGCCACACTTCGTCTCGCAATCTCATTTCAGCCTATCTGTTGACTTAGCTTTGACTATTCTGGCGTCGCGTGCCTTGACGTCAGTGCCAACTCAATCAAAGGTCGGAATTCTATTGAAAGTCATGGCGCTGGCATGCATAAATAACGAAACGTCTTAATCATGTACCGGCAATTTCGAATTACACCTCTCATATTTTTCCAGAACCCAAGCGGGTTTTTAGCTAGCAAAATCTTTCGATTTCCACGTACGGCTTGCATATGCCGTTTGTCTCGCTTGTCGAGTGCTTGTGAAATTCTTGGGGTTTTACTTGTTTTACTTGAATTAAGTGATCTTAGATAAGGCATTACCCAACAATTGCAGCTTGCTAAATAGTGTTCAGCTATTTGTTATAGCACCTGGTGCTTTTTTTATTTTTATTTATTCATTTTTTTTTTTCATTTGTTGCACTAGGTTAGGATTTTCCGTGCAAAAACTTTTTACGTGTACTTCCAACGACATACATATGTATGTGTGTGTGTTTATTGACTGGTTCGTATCGCGTCTTGTTATAACACAGCTTGTTTAAGCCAGATTAAAATAATATTGTGAAATAACAGAAGCTCTGATAACTGAAAGTTCACTCGATCATCTATAAACAAGTTCTATTGATAACTGTTCAATCAATTTCTCATACAACATAATCTATTTTTGTTTGCTGTCTAACTGAGTTGAATGAACAATATCATGAAATAACTGTGAAGAAATCAGTTATTATAGATATTGTGTATACTCGATGAGGACTAAATGAATTGATATATGTAAAAAAAAAAACATTTTATACTTTCCATAAAAGGTAAATGCTTTTTATGGAATTCTGTTTACCTTTGCGAATGACTGAAAATATACATATCAGGTGGTTATCTTCTATCACACTCTGCATGTTCATTCGTGACTCTTAAGAAGATTATTAGCTTTGGTAATCTTCTATATGTATGAACTGAGTAAAAACTGAATTCTTGAAAGCGCCTTATCTATTTGTATACATTTGTATTATCAAATTTAAGATTATTAATCATTGCATTCTTTCAAGTTAGATGCGTTTAATAGCCTGAACCCATTGAAAATGGGAGTTCGGGGTATAATGGCAGATAACAGGCTAATGTGGGCGTGGCAGTCCCCATTCATGATCAGGACGACGAACTGAGTCTATAGATCCCTGCCCTTGCGTCCTTTAATAACTGAGTTGAAATATTGGTTATTACAGATCGAATTGAAATTAAACTATATTTTTGTATACTATTATATTATCTAAAAACTTGGTAATTCTTTTGTGTGTCAAGAGAGATATAATATTTCTATAATCGTTTTCCAAGAATTTATTAATGACTTAATGAAGTCTTCTTGCAGTGTGCAGTATGTAATGTACAATAGTATGAGCTATGAGTCCTAGCAGCCTATGAGCTACAATTTGAAATCTCACGGATTTCTAATCTGTTACATGATCTATAAAAGTAACTGTACGATATATATGTGTTGCTATATATATATATATATATATATATATATATATATATATATATATATATATATATATATATATCTATACATGATAGTATCTGTAAGCATAAGCGTGTATAAAAAGATGGTCTGCTGCATAGGGCTATATACGATTCGATTGTATATATATAGACTAACCTTCCTATTCTAGTACATTATACTCTGTATATGCATATTCAATGTATTCAGGGCATAAGAAGCTGATCTTAATAGACATATCTCCACTTCTCACTTTAAAGATTTACTTGCAAATTGTCATACAAATTGAAATGGATAAACTTCTTTCGCATATATGTACATATCTCTAACAATAGCTGCTAAGTAGGTCAACAATATATACTTGAATGTTTTATTTATTATATAATTTATTGACACTCTAGTATATATTTATATATTATTTAAATATTCTTTATTATTATTCTTATTATTAATGTTTTTTTTAAATAATTATTTCTGTAATTATGTTCTCCAATGGAGCATATTCAGTTTGTAGCCAATAATTTGCGAGACAAATTGAAATAAATTTTTAAAATATTTGCTTTTTTTCACACAAATATGAACTTGGCTTACTTTATCTGAGCCGAGCTGAGCTGATTTTGCTGTCGATCGTTTAACAATCTTTTTACGCTTGGCTGTCGGGCAACAACAATCTTAATTATATAAAAAAGTTTGTCTGTTTTGTGGACGCCTGAAGAGGTGTCAAATAATTTCAGTTTTTTAGTGTGGCTCCATCCGTCCGTCCGTCTGTCTGTCTGTCTGTCCGTCCGTTGAAATCAGTGAGTCAAATTTTTTTATGATGAGTCGCTTGACGATCGAGCGGCTAATCAATTGAAATTTTATTTCTGGTTATACTTGAGGGCAACTCTGTTGGCAACGAAACTGGCCAATGTTGTTGTTGTCTGTTTGTTGTTGTTGTTGTTGTGCTACTGTGTTCATTCATGCGTTGCTGATGCTGTGTGCCCCACGTCGCCAATTTGGGGCATTTTGTAGGTCAGGTTGGCAACATTAGTGACGTCATTAAAGCTGAGGCGCGCGCGTGCAGAGCATCTTGTACCTGGGCAAGCTCTTGGATTTTGGCTATAGTCTCATCTCTCTCTCTTTGTCTCTCGCTCTCTCTGTCTGTCTCTCTCTTAGATTGTGGCGTCATCGGCATTGTGCATGACGCATGGCAGCGAATTTATTGATGTTGTTGCTATATTTTTGCTTCAGTTTCTGCCGCTGATTTTTGCGTAGGTCGTTGAAGCTCTAATTGGGTTATTAGGAAATGATTTGGTGCCGACGACGACGACGACGACGACGACGACGACGACGCGACGTTTGATTTATTTTTGGTTTTTGCCATGGCATTAATTAGCTGGGCAAGGGCTGCCAGCGACCTGGCGCAGGTGATTAGCACGGCTCACTGCATGCTGCTCCATATCTTGCCACCTACATGGAATCTGGGAACGCTCGACACTCGACGCCTTATCGGCTGATTCATCAACATAGAACGTGAACTAATTGATTGATATTGATAAGTAAGGCAACCCTCTTGCAGCCAACGCCTAGTTGGCCAGATACTCGTACATATTACAGCCATTGCAGCAGAGTTTTCTTGGGCTGCCTGCCTGTGTCGCTGGCATGTGTCATCGCCATGTGGGGGCCTCAATTATGCGTGGACACAGACTGTATCCACATCCACATCCACAGCCACATCCATATCCATATCCATGCACATGCTCGTCATCCCAGCGCCTTTGCATATGCAGACCCGAGCGAGGTTCAAAAACCTTTCGCAACTAACACTCGCAGAGCTCAAAGCTTCAGTCCAGCAGTCCGAGCTGCAGTCGTAGCCCCCAGTCTGCGGCTGTATCAAATTTGTTTAATTGTCTGAACGGCGGCGGCTGCGGCGGCATCTTGCTCGTGCGTTTCTTCTTCTTCATCAACGTCTTTGGGTTCGAGCTCGAGTTCTGCGTCTTACGTCCGCCAGACATGGATTCCTCAACATTGTAAGCGCTTTTGCTGCGTTGGCAGCTTGTCAACTTCTGCACCTTCATCTTCTACTGCAGCAGCAGCTGCTGCCTCAGCCTCAGCCGCAGCCTCAGCCTCAGCCGCAGCCTCTAGCTGTTGTTCCAGTTCTTGTGCTCCATTTGTTGTGCAAGTTGTTTGCGCTGTAAATCGATACATTTGCTCTGGCTACTTACAAGAGTTTGTCCAACAACAACAACAACAACAACAACAACAATGAGAGCAACATCAAAGACTCCTCAGACTCGATTGCAGCTCTTCTTTTGGCTCACGAATGTGCGGCTGACGTGATTTTTGTGCGGCTTTGACGGTGGCCATTGCATACTTACAGCCAAAGTTGGATCCAACCAGCAGACAGAAGCGCAGCCTGCGACTGCGCCAGCAGCGAGCTTGTGCGAGGGCCGTACGTAAAGTAGGTGATAAATTGTAGGGGCAATATTAAAGTTGAATAAAAGTGCATGAAGTGACATTATTTATTTTTTTAAAATAAAAATTAAATAGTATAGAGAAAACATATAATAATATAAAGAATATAAAGATATATAAAAAATATATTTTACAAATGCTTAAACTAAAAATAAAACAATAATAATAATTATTCTATAAATATAATAAAAACTTCTGATTTTGAATATATTTAATAAAATTAATTATTTATATAAATAATGTCATAGAGGAAAATAAATAATAAAAGTACCTAAATAATATTAATTTTAAAGAGTAAAATATTTTAAAGATACAAATCCAATAATTAATGACAAAAATAAAACTAAAATTTAGCAACATCGAAATTATAATATATTTTGTTTAAACATACATTATATACGAAATATATTTTTATAATATTTTTGTTGTTGATGTTTAGTTTATAATGACAAAATTAAAAAAAAAAAACAACAAAAAAAACAATTTTTTCCAAGTTTATTGAATTTATTTACTTATTTATTTATTTTTATTTTTTTGTATATTTTACAATAATCTGTATATACATATGTTTAAACAAAAACTTGTTTTATACTTTCAGGTTCTATTTAACATACATCCAATAAAATTACTAATATTATTTTATACATTATTCAACAAAATTGATATATGTATGTACATACATATGTTTATATATAGTTTTGTTTGATATTTTCTCTTTCAATTTCATACACATACAATTAAAATATTTTTTTATTTTATTATTTTTATTAATATTTTTATTATTTTCTCTTTCTACTTTTTACACATACAAATAAAATATTTTTATATTTTATATTTTTTTTTTATTAATACTTTTTTTTATTATTTTACAACAATATTTATATAAATATGTATATATAAACATTTGTTTCATATTTTCCATTTCTATTTTAGTTAAGTTAAAACTGTTTTTAAAATACAATTAAAACAAAAATTAAAACTATTTATTTATATTTTTACTTTATTTTATTTATTGATTTTTTTATAGGTTTAAAATTTCTTATAATTTAAAAAACACTTACATATATTTTGTAAAAAAAAAAAAAAAATAGAATAGAATAAAACCAATTAAATTAATGACAGCAAATATTATATATGTGAATTGAGTTTTTAGTATATTATTACTTAATTTGCTGATTTAATTTAATTAATTAAATAAATAATAAAAAAAAAAATAATAATAAAATAAATTAATTAATTTAATTTATGACAGAGCGCAGATAAGAGTAGAAAAGGTTTTACATATTAAAAATTTAATTCAAATAAATTTATAATAATTAAAAGTAAATATTGACAATGTATGGCAAATATAATAAAGCATAAAATATAATATATAAAAAAAAATATATAAAAATTATATAAAATATTATAAAAAAAATATTTTAAAATTTCTTATAATGTTTAAATTGAAAGTCAGTTTAACCTTGATTAACAATTAACAAAAAAAAATGTGCTAATTTTTCCATAAAATAAACATTCACATTATTTAATATAGATATTTTAAAATTTAAAAAAAAGTGAATTCTACATATGTATATTTATAAATATTACTACGCATATATGTACAAATTATTATTTATTTTTTATATTTTTTTTATTTATTTGAAAGTTTACTATGTATAAATAAGTAAGTTAATAATTTGTTTTTTTTTTTGTAAAAAAAAAATAAAAATATATTAAAACTTACTATATATTAGAATTTATTTATTTGTTTTTTACAAACTAAAATTTACAATATTTTAGAATTGTGTATTTCTTAAAACCATTTTGTCTATAGTATATCATATATTATTTACTATATGTCTGGTGTTTATTTTACAATTTAAAAAATATAGATATATTAAAATTTATTTATATATTTATTAATAAATATTTACTCCAACACATTTATGCAGCATTTCGATTTCACAACAATCTTCAGTCAGCTCAGCGCGCCTTCTGCTGGGTGCTCAGCGCCCTCCAATTGCCCGCCGTCAGCATGTTAGCTCCATCCATACCTGTTCTATTTACCCGCTTTGGCAGATCATTAGCCTTCTTAAAGTGGCACATCAAATTACTATATGCAGCAGCTGCAGACGGCTGCGCAGCAGCACTACGTACTTAGCTTGAAACAGAAACAGAAACAGAAACAGAAACAAAAACAAAAGCGAAGAAAAATAAATATGAACTCGCCAATGTCCATGGAAATGTCCATGAAAACGGTGAATGCAGCGACACCGCCAACTGCAACAACAACAACAACAGCAACAACAACAACAACAACAACAACAACAACAACAACAACTGTGGGAGCCAGACGGAACTGAACCGAACCCGAACCTCAACGTAGGCGGCGATTGCTGCTGCTGCAGTTTCCCTAGAGAAAATCGAACGTCTGTGTGTCGCTCGTCTCCAAGTTGCCGCCCAGCAGTCTCCAGTCTCCAGTGCCCAGTCTCTAGTCTCTAGACTCTAGTCTCTACTCTCCAGTCTCTAGTCTCCACACCCGCGCTCTGATTTCTGGGTCATATTTTGCCCAACTCCAAGTGCCAATTTGAGTGCCAGAGTGACATTTGAAGCCGCCGCACTGCCATAGGCCGAGGCACGACATGGTCAGGTTGTTTTAACAGCAAAGCGCAGAGACGTTGCCTTATTTTTATGGCCAGCCGTTGTTGCCGCATATGTAAATCAACTCGATGCGTATTAACTGTTTGGGTCCATGGGGCATGGGGCATGGGGCATGGGGGCAGCATCGCTTGCCCATACGCCTGTTTACGCCTGCATATATCATCAGTCAGTCAGTTAGTCAGTCAGTCTGTCAGTCTGTCAGCCAGTGTATACTGTACAGTGTTTACTATTGTATGTGGCACAGCGTCTGCGTCGGCGTCGGCTTCTGCGTCTGCGTCTGCGTCTGCGTCTGCGCGTACGTGTACGTGAAGAATCTTGAATTGCAATTTCAATAACGAGACACGAAACACTTTCAAGTCAACGCTGCAATCCGATGCCACTTGCACTTGAAGCTAAGCCCGAAAGTCAAACGCCAAATAGCCGACAACAACAATAACAACAACAACAACAACAGTAATATCTACAACAACAACAACTATTCTGAGCAGCGCCAAGAGAAATTGACTCAAAAAACAAATGAAAATTTGCTAACACATCTATGTCAACAGCAGTAATAACAACAAAGACAACAACTACTACTACAGCAACAACAACAACAACAACAACAATATGGACTTGCCCTTAGTGAGCTCATTGGCGAATACGATCCAAAGTGTTTCATCCAAAAGTGTTTCATAGATGAAGTTGTCTATGGAAATTATAGTTAGTTATAGTAGTAGCTAATAAGAAGTTCGAAATCATTAAGAGAACTCTCTATAAATGAACTAAAGTACTCCACAACAAAGATCTCTTGTTTCTGTGGGAGTTCAACATTTGATTATATTATGCTTCAGCTGTAGCTCAATTTATACTCATTCATGAGTACGAGTATGAGAATAAGTATATAGTATATAGTAGTATAGTGCATAACCCATACATATATAATATAATATTAAATACCTTGTAGACTTTAAAGTGTTTAGTTTAACTTAAAATTGATGGGGTTTTTTATATGAAATTTTCCCTCTATCATTTGTGTTAAATTTCAAACAAATTAACTTTTTTTTTATATAAATTTATGTTTAGGTAGAAAAGTTTCAAGGTGAACTGAACTTTTAATCCAATTTTATTGAAAATACTTTATTAAAAATAAAGAATAAACAAACAAAAATATTGCTTTTGTGCAGTGTTCGTTCTGCTTTCCGTTCCTCCATAGAGACTTAAAGTACGGAATGCACAAATTTTAAAAATAACAAAAAGTAAGCAAATCAGACAGCTCGAGCGGACTCAGAACTAGATAAAAGATTGAGAAAGAAATCGATGAAGATTTTCAGAAAGTGATAATTATTTATTATTATTATCTGAATATACTTTATTTATATAACAAAGCATTAATACAGCCTATATCTAGATACGGGTGCTCCATTTGGGGAACAGCTGCTTCGTATCTCCGTATCACAGCATTATAAGACGTTTCATCGGTTTTCCTTTTGCCAGGAATGACGATATCATGAAAGACTTAAAACTTAAATATGTTATCAACATTATTCAAGACTCAACAATCAAACAGAACACTAAGCACTCATCTCATCCAAATCCACTGGCACAGTCACTAACCTTTGATACCCTTTATCCTTCCATATACAGACTTAAAAGAGCACAACTTGAACATTTACCAAATTGCACACTTTCATTGAGAATTCCACGTACGCATCCATAATTCACGTTCTCATTTGATTCAAATCTGATTCAACTAGCTATGCAAACTTACGTTATATAAAGCTTTATATTGATGTCGATTGTCTAAGCAGAATCACTGTACAAGTATTTATGGCAGTTCCCAAACCTTTTCAAACTCTCGAAGAGGAATATACAGGAGGCGTGGTTCACTCACTTGATTATATATACTCAACAATATATATGTATGTATATAGTTAAGTAAGTCAGCTACGCCTCCCACTTCCCATTTCCTACAATTGAGCCGATAAAAAGTAGCTCTTAAGTTTCGTTGAGTTTCTTCTGAGTCAGTTTAGGCAGCAGCGTAATGAGCTGACTCTCGCTCTCAAACGATCTGCTATGTTTGAATACCCATATATGGCATAAACAGTTCGCGATCCACTAAATCATACAATTGCGATGGACTTGTCACAGCACGAACCGATCGACGGCTCGAGCGGAGTGAGGAGCGGGAGGCGGGAGGCGGGAGGCGGGACGCAGAGCGAGAGCCACAGAACCACAGCGAATGCAATCGGAATGCCTCGACAAGTGCGAGCACCACTTGAACTGACCCACACAAACCGTTTGCTGTTTGCTCTGCTCGGCGCCGTTGCGTGTTAATGGGGCATGAGAGTGTCGACGAGGCAGGGGAATGGGGGAGGGGGAGGATGTTATGGGTATATTTTTGGCAGTGCTGATCATTCGTCGGCTGACGTCGTCGATGGCATGCCATGAGATGACTGCGGCTGCGGCTGCGGCTGCGGCTCGGCTTTGCTTTGGTTTACTTTCTTTGTTTGCGTGAAGAGAACCTCATCGATTCATGGTCGAATATTCAAAACGGAAGTGTTTGCATGATGTGTAAGATGTTCGCAGTTATAGCAGACGAACGGACGGACAAACGGACGGACGGTCGTTGAAGCAGAGAAAATTCACATGCGATGAGCTGGACTCTAAACTTGGCATTTGGCGCAGAGTTATGAGAGGAAACGAGTTTATGAAAACTTAGATATAATATAAATACATATATGTATATAATAATATGAAATGTATATTTATATATGATAATATACAATTTATAAAATTAAATTTAAAAATAAAAGTAGAGATGAAATTTAATAAATAAATAATTCAAATTAAATAAAAATAATTTTATGTAGTTTCAGTTATGTATATGAATACAAATTGAATAAATAAATTAAATAAACTAAAATAATAAATAAAAATTTAACAACAAAAAATAATAAAATAAAATTAAAATAAAAGAAAAACAAAGTCTATAAGTAAAAATAAATTAAAATAAAAAAATATATATGTACTTATTTATATACATATACGTATATGACAAAATAAAATAAATAAATAAAATGAAATAATGAATAAAAATTAAAAAAAAAAATAAAATAAAATAAAATTTAAAACGATAAGTAAATAAAAAAAAAAAAAATAAAAAATAAGATAAAATAATAAAAATAAAAAAATTAAATAAATAAATAAAATAATAAATAAATTTTTAAAATAAATAAAATAATAAATAAGAAATAAAATAAATAAATAAATAAAATAAAATTAAATTTTAAAAGATTTAATAAATAAAAATAAAAAATAAAATAAATAAATACAAAATAAATAAAATAATAAATAAATTAAAAAAATAAATAAAATAATAAATAAAAAATAAAACAAATAATTAAATAAAATAAAATTAAATTTTAAAAGATTTAATAAATAAAAATAAAAAATAAAAAATTAAATAAATTAAAAAAATAAATTAAAAAATAAATAAAATAATAAATAAAAATAAAACAAATTAATAAATAAAATAACATTAAATTTTAAAAGAGTTAATAAATAATAATAAAATAATTAAATACAAAATAAATAAAATAATAAATAAATTAAAAAAATAAATTAAAAAATAAATAAAAAATAAAAAAAATAAAATATAGTAAAAATGTATGTACATATATGTTAATGAAAAAATAAAAATCAAAATAATAATTTATATAAATGTAAGTATTTGAATAAAAATAAAAATAAATAAAACATAATTAAAATAAATAAGAAAAATACAAAAAATTTTAATACAATATGTAAATATGAAATATGGACTGACTGCCCCTCCCTCTCTCTCTCTCTTTCCCTCTCTCTCTCTCTCTCTCTCTCTCTCTCTCTCTCTCTCTCTCTGTCTCTCCCCTCTCTTTTGTTAAAACAATTAATTTTTCTAAATGTTCTCTTTGATCTCAAGCAGAAGAATTCCACCTGTGATTAGTCAGTGATAATTAGTGCCTGCTTTTAGATGTTGTACAGTTAGACGCTATGCAAATGATTGCAATTTAGCAATTGTATTGATAATTGACTCGCATTGTCTAAACATTGATTCATCGCGTGGGGTTTTGGCCCTATGCAAATTCCAGATGCCACTGGAAAGGTGACTAAGAGCGCGACCCTGCACCGCCCTGTGTGGCTTGCCCCACTGCCAGCGGCCAGCGGCTGCTGTCGTCAATTGAGGCGCACGCGACAACTGTTGACACATTAGACGCGGCGGCTCGAGCGGCGATGGCACGCGATAAAAAATATAAAGAGAAAAAAAACAACAACAACAACAACGGCAGCAGCAACAACATCAGCAGCCGAGCAGCGTTCGTCACCTGGTCGAGCGTCAACGATTGCTAAATGCCACCGGCTCTCCCTGGACGGAAAATGTCACACGGCAATTGACGTGGCGAGCGGGCGACTGATAAGCATCGATTTCAATTATGCCGACAGACAATTATTAATAATATAATCAGACAAGTCGTCAAATCAAACCTAATGCGCGCATTTGGGCATTCGCGATTTGTTGCCATCAAATGTCAACAAATACGAAAATAGCAACAGGCAGCAGGCAACGGGCAGCAGGCAACGGGCAGCAGGCGATGGCAGGGCAATGGCAAGGTGATAATAATGGCAATTAATGCGAATTCGCAATTGACAACGCTTCGCCTACGTCACAGTGCGTTGAGTATACGTCACGTTGCCGCTGGCCAGAGATAAATATAGCGCCAGGTTGGGGCTGTGCTAGTATAAATAGATCGCTCGCTCTCGAGCATTTCATTTGACTACGCCGACCCGAGCCACACTATCTCCGCCGTGTGGCGTCAGCTGACTTTATGGCCTTTATGACAGCTGACTTACCGCTAGCCAACAGTCCCATCAGCCCCATCAGCCCCATCAGCCCCATCAGCCCCATCAGCCCTAGCAGGCAAACCTCGTCAAATGACTCAATTCCCATATCTAGCGATACCTTAATGTTCCCTCTATTGTCCCAACATGGCCAACTACTTTTCCATATGATAACTCTTTGTCTGTATGTGTGTGTGTGTGTGTGTGCAGGTGTGTCACTGGCTCTTGGAGACATTAGTCAACCCCCCGGGCAATTGAACTAGTGTGGTTCCCAGTCTAGCTCAAAGCCCTTTTCTGACATAATTTTCAATCATACACTGGACAACACAGTTGATGAACTAGCACTAGTTTAGTGTAACTGAGATTCTTGAATTCATTTTAGTGTCCCTCGCGTTCTCTCATAGCCAAACCAGAAATTTTTACGGGATTTCAGACTATTTGTGACCTGATATTGCTAAAGGATTTATATTTCATTATAATTTGCTCCATTTGCTTCGCTTTCTTTCTCTTGACTTTATAAAGGCTTTGTTCTTTTTTAGTTCTCTTTCTTCTGTTTTATTGTATTTCATTCTCTTTTTGTTTCACTTCTAATTTTCACTTTCTTTTTGTTAATTTTTTGCCTTTCTTTTCTTTTATTTTCTTCTATTTTTGGTTCTTATTCTTAGTTTTCGTTTGGGTTTCTATCATCCTCTCATTTATTTTCTTTCCTTCTCTTCTCTTTTCATTTATTTTCTTTTCTTTTATTTTTTGTAATTCATTTTCCTTTTCCTTTTCTTTTTATCTTTTCTTTTCTTTTTCCTTCTTTTCTTTGTTCTTCTTTTCTTCTCTTCCCTTTTTTCCCTTCTATTTTCTTTTCTTTTATTATTTGCACTTCTCTTTTCCTTTTTTCTTTCATTTTCTTTTCTTTATTTTTATATTTATCCCTCCACTCTTTTTCATCTTTCTTTTCTTCTGTTTTCTTCTCTACTATTTTCGTCTCTTCCATTTTATTTTCTGTTCTTCCCTTCTATTTTCTTCTTCTCTTCTCTTTTCTTTTCTGTCCTTCCCTTTTTCTGTCCTGAGAGAAGTCTCCGATTAGATCACAAGGTAAACTAAGACGGTTACACCCTCTAGATCTACCCTTCAGAGCATTCTCAAATTAAATTATTCACCATACTATATCTATCTATATAGAAATAAAAAACTTTATATTTGTATTTAACTAACCGATATTAATTCTACAGTTATTACCCCATTTATGTTGAGCAGTGTTTAATTGAAGGCCCCCACCCACAGCTTGTTCGAATCTGATTAGGCAGCGGCACACACAGTGGGTGGCTGCTATGCGAAAAGTGGTCAATAAAGCGATAGAAGGTATCAACATTAATTGGGCCGTGACTCAATTTGTTTATAGACATCTTTATCATCTTTTTGTGCCATAAATCATTAATTAATACACTTCATTCACCGTTACAGCTTGCATAGATTGCGAGGCTTAACCAAATTTGAAATCGACGCGAAATCATTATCGCTTTCATTCACATTTCGGAATCATATCGACTTATTTACGATGTTTTAACGGAAAACTTATGACAAATCAGAATTCAAGTAAAAACTGTCAACTCACACGCATATCAAGCTATTACTGGGAAACATAAAGGGAAACTACTGCCGGACTCTTGCACGTTATACACCTAATGCCCGTGTAGATAATATTCAAATATGTTGAGCTCTCACTCAAGGCACTGCTTAGCACCTTATCTGGCTCAGACCCATCAATTACTCGCCGCACTGATATCACAAAAATAGCATTTATCTAAGGCTCTATTTGCCTTGCATTTAGCACGGGGTTATTTTTAGTGCGTCTATATTTACCACAGGTGGATATTAAAGATAAACCTGTTGCTGTTCTATAAATACAAATAAAGACAATAACAATTCTGGTTGGAATCTCTGATAAATTAGATTAATAGAAATTTTATTGTATTATTTAATAAAATAAACTTATATCTATTACATAATTTTACATTTATAATATGGATTATGGATAATTTGGAGAAAAAATTAAGGTTGTTTAATTAATTAAAATTATATTTTTAATTTAAATGCATTTTGAGGACTTATTTTTATCCTCAATCCACTGAAAATTGGAAATCGGGGTATAATGGATATAATGAATGTATGTAATGGGCAGAAGGAGTCGTGGCAGACACTTTAAAGTGTATATATTCATGATGTAGGTGGCGAGTTCATTTAATATAGCTCAATCCGTCGTTTGTTGTTCCGTCTTTCTGTTGGTATCTATCTACCTAAGAGAGCTAGGAACTTGAAAGGAGGACTATATATGACACCCATAGATCGTAGTTGTTTTAAAAAATTGATAGCTATTTTTGCTTTTATATTATCGACTAAAAAACCTTATCGAATATATTTTTTTAAAAAATTTCTCGTACATCTGTAGAGCTAAGGTCTCCATATTTTGCATTTAGACTCATGTGTATTTTATAGAATTTTGATTTTTGTTATATTTTGTATACCGGTTCCAAATTTGACCAAACTCCGCCTTAAATGTTAGTTCAATAGAATATATAGATCATATGCCACAAGTGCCATTAAATTCTGTTAAGTGTTTAAATGTTCATCCACTACTTAAGTCTATTTTTTATTTGGTAGATGGCGCTTTATCAGTGAAGTCGTTCAACTAAAATCGCAGATTAACCGGGGTTGAGGGAGTTCCCCAGTCGGGCAGTAGAGCTTTTTTATTTGCTGTTTGAAGACATTGTTAACTATAATTGGCAGTGAAAAGTTTCCACTGAACAAACGAACTCGGTGCACTTATCAGTGCAGAGCCGTGGGCGAGAGTGTAAACGATATTTGTTAGCCCACTTAGCAATATATTAATCTCAATCTTCCTATGAGTGCTTTATGGCCGTAATTATGGAACGCAGGGTCTTACGTTTCGCTGCGAACATTGGACTCGGTAGAAAGCAAGTAATATTCGTCATTATCTGCCAAGAATTGTGCCGGAATGAACATGCTTAGGCATATATGTATGTACATATGTCTGTATTTACTACAATTAGATATATTCCACAGAATCGAGTAATAGTTTTTAGAGAGAAGCTCTGACTCTGATTGATGTAGCTAAAGAAATTTTTGCTGCCATGAAATTATTTTCGTATTTTATAATTTTTCTGTGCTTTAAATTAGTAATTTATAATAAATTTATTAATTTTAATCAACTTAACTTTTATTAAAAAAAATGTATATTTTTTTATTATTATATATTGATTTGCAAAAACAAAATTTTATTTTTTTTTTTATTTAGATGTATATACAAATATATATATATGTAGAAATTTTTTTATTTTTTTTATTTTATTTTTGTTTTATATCATTATTATGTCTCCCTTTTTTCATTTTTCTCTTGCTTTCTTCATTTGCGGTTACCTAGATTTATTTATTTTTAATATGAGGTCAGTTTTTTATTATGTAACTATTTCAGTCGAGAGAGCCAGACTACAATATATCCTTACTCTGAAGTAGAGCTACTCTTATAAACACTTTCACAGCACATTTTAAGTTTCTCAAACGGGTTGAACATATATTATACATCGAATAGCCAAGAAACAATACAATTAAAACAAGTTTAAGGTAATTTTTAAAATAATTGTAAATGGCGAGAGCTTTTAGATTTATAGTTATATGAAAGTTAAGATATTTGAGTTTCGACTTTCAAGTTGATTCAAACTTGATCAGACAACCTGTTGACTGTAGACACGACGACAAGCTACTTGATAAGAGAATCAAATGCAGCTGACGGAGTGGGAGAAGCCCGGTCTTTTGCATGGCACATTCAGAAATGATGAGAGTGCAGTCTGAACGCAGCGCCGTCCGAATGTGTCTCAATGAAAGTGAATGAGTCAAGAGTCGTCGTGTAACTTCAAACTGAATTCCAGAGAGGCTACATCAATGAAGTTAATATTAAGAATGAGCCAGCCGATCGGAGCATTGACGTAATTGCTAAGCGTCACTGATAAGGCCGAAGGTGGCGACGAAGGAGTCGCCGCTCTGACACCATTCACCAGGAAAGTTCCCCTAGTGTAATGTGTGGGCATTTGTGGTAGGGGTGTAAAGCTCGAAGAGACTCATGCGGCTGAGACGACTGAGGGGGTCCACAATGGTTCGGCATACGCAATTGATAAAACGCAAGTACGATATGAATGGATAAAGGCTACATGTGTATATAGCTGTGCAGGAGGGGTCCCAGTGATGGGCAGGAGGGTGAGAGTGGCCAGGTAGGAATGGGGGGTGAGGGAGGGGGAGGTGGTGGTGGTGGCGAAGCTATGCTGCTTCGAGTGCCATAAAATCAAATAATATAATAATAATTATAATCATGAGCATATTACGATTACGATTTGCTCTTCGTACGCGTGACGCCGCGACGCCAACGTCACGCTGCCGCTGCTAGCGTCTGAATCTGGGAAGTATAAATATAAATGAATGTGTTCGCTGGAACCGTGAATCAGTCTTATTTAGGCGCACGCCAATGATTATCGCCATCGGCTCGCGAATCCCATCGAACCGAATCGAACCGAATCGCATCGCATCGAGCTGAGACTCGAAAAATCTCAACTGAAATTGAAACTGTATTTGAAATTGAAACCGAAACTAAAACTGAACTAAAAACTAAAATCTTAAAACAAGTCATTAGTCAAGTGCACGGGCTTTCGCCTCCAGTCAGTATTATAAGACATTCAAACTAACTAGCAACTAACAACTAAAACACCAGCAACAACAGCCGCTAAAATGTGCCAAACAAGTAAGTAACTCAGGGTCCAAAGTACCTCCGGGCACCCATAACCCACCTATCAAATAAATTTCGACTGGCTTTACCACGATTTACGATCGCCCCGTGCTGGTGAAATTTTAATCATTTTTAAAGCGATGTTCTCAGCGCCGCGATGAACTAACCAAAAGCCAAAAAACGAAAGCAATGTTAGAATCATGCGAGGCCAGTCAAAAAGAAAGAAAGACAAAGCAATGGAAAAAATGATATTTCGAACAATTATCCATGCGTCTAGTTTGGACCGAAAACCTCGGGGACTTCCCCCAAGACAAAGTCTTTGTTTATATAGATAAAAGAGCAACAAAAATAACAACAAACAAAAATTAAAAAAAAAAAAAAACATAAAAAAACGTAAACAATTGAAAGGCAAAAAAAAATCAAATAGTGAACAAAATTTGAAAGTTAATGAGCATAAAAGAAGAAAATAAATAAAAAAAATAGATTTTATGTATATGTGTATAGATATGTATAAAAATACATACATATTGTGATATGTATACATATATGTTTATTCATGTAACAAAAAATAAGAAAATTAATAAAAAAAATATATAATTTTTATAAGTTTCCAATATATATTTTATACATATATATCTTTTTTATATATGTTTATATATATATTTATTTTTGTGTATATATTTTATATACATTTATATTCTCTTAAATCTCCTCAAATACCTTCATATTTCAACTAAATAAATATATTTATAAATATTTGTATCTCCTAAATATCGTTAGGAACACTGGCTTCTATCAGCAATAGATTCTAGTTTATTACAGTAACAACAACAACAACAACAACAACAACAACAACAGCAATTCACAAGCTATTGAGGTGCTTAAATTGGCCAGCAATTAAAATTCAATAACTTTAATCTGGCTAAATTAGTCGCCGTCTTAATCTAGCTAGATAATCATTCAATCAAACGAATCACATGTTCTCTGGTTTTTCTGCTTGTTTCGATAAGAGAGTATTTATATCTGTGTGTGTGTGTGTGTGTGTGTGTGTGCCGCCTTGGTGAAATGCATTTATGAGCCGTGATTAATCAACGGTTCAAACGGAACTTTCGACTGGACGCCAGGCCGTGCGGACGGACGCCTGGCCAGTAGCACGTGCGCTCGCATTGCCTCTGCCTCAGTCTCGGTCTCGGTCTCTGCCAGCGCCGCTGCCTCGGTCTCTGCCCGTTGTTATCGTATGCGAAGTCGCTGACCTACGTCAACTTGTGCATGTTGTTGTCGTAGTCGCTGCCGCTGCTTTCAGTTGCCGTTAGCCGGGCACGACAAGGCACGACAAGGCACGATACGACACGAGCGCTCGCTGCTCTTGAATGAATTTGTATTGTGCATGAATTATTCATACGACGCGTTGCCCCGCGGCCAATTGGTCAACGATGACGTCGCCGTTGCGCGCGCGACTTGTCTGTCTGGTCAGCGTCTGCTGCTGCTGCTGCTGCTGCTGCTGCGACAGCGACAGCGACTTTGCCTTTAAGCGCTATCTGCGGCCACAGCATACGAATAAGACAAAAAAAAAAAAAAACGAAATAATGAAAACGAAAAACCCAAAATACGCGCACGATGAGTAATCGACAAATTTCTTGTGAAATTCAAGCGAAGCACAATTGGCGCGAATGCCGATGACAAAGCCAAACGTCGTACAATAATTTCGATAAAACACAGACAAACACACACACACACGCACGCAGAGAGATAGAAATTGCGCTCAATAGTTTTGGGCAGAGGCGAGTGCAAGCGAAGCATTTGCGCTCACGCTCTCAGCTGGGAGGCTGAGCCGCTTCGCACTCACTCAATTGCGAGAGGCTGCGCATTGAGTGCGAGTGAGAGTGCGAGTGTGAGTGCAGTGTGTAAGCGTGTAAGCGTGTAAGTGTGTAAGCGTGCGAGTGTGTGAGTGTGCGAATACAAATGTGAAGGCGAGTGCGAGTGCGCAACTGGCCAGTTGTCGAGCAGATGCCGCAGAGCGCGCACGCGAGTCGGACAGTGGACTAAAGTTAGTTTGAATTTAAATTTGAATTTGGAATCGAGTTTTAGTTTTAGTTTTAGTTTAGTTGCGAGCGAGCTCTGATGTTCAAGGGTAAAACTAAAGTTTATTTAAAATATATATATTTAATTTGTATATAATTTATTTATAATTAATTAATTGTATTTGTTTTTCTTCTATTAATTGCAGCAAAGCATTGCGAGAGTAAGAGACACAGCCACAGCCAAAGCGCCAGCAAAGCAGAGAGCTGCAGTTGCAGCAACAACAGAATTCACAGTTATACGCTGCTCTTGGCGCTGGCCGCGCTGCTGCCGTTGCCACTGACAGACGCCCGCCATTTGCAGGATCAGCTGGCGCTGGGCCTGGCCTACGACGATGCGGACAGCAGCAGCAGATCGCTGCCTGCCTGGCACGCGAATCCCTTTTACGGCTTGGCGCAGAGCTTCGGCGAGGCAAGCAGCGACGACAGCAGCAGCAACGACAGCAATGACAGCAGCAGCAGCAGCAGCAACAGCAATGACAGCAGCAGCAGCAGCGATGCTAGCAGCGACGCCAGCAGCAGCTTCGACGCCGAAAGCGAGAGCAGCTACGAGCAGATCACGCAGGCGGCAATGAAAGCCGTTAAGCGCGAGCTGCGACGCCAGCGCATCCGCCACAGACGCAGCCATGCGCTGCTCTACTTTGTGCGCGCCCAGCAGCAGGCGGACGCAGCGCCCGAGTGGGAGAATCCGTGCGGCGGCGTCTACCAGCCCGATCAGCTGCAGCCCAAGGAATTGGACATCTCGGCGCGTGCGAACAAGCGCAAGGTGAGTGAAAGCCAGCGCACTGAGTGAAACTGGTTCACAATAGTATTCACAATAGCAATTGCTAAACTATGCCCTCTCTCGCTCTCTCTCTTTCTCTCTCTGCAGTATCTCAAGCTGCTGCGCAACAACACGCTAATCGAGCTGAACGACATACGCGAGGCAGCGAAGCTCGACTACGACGACATTCTCGCCTGGCAGCGCGAGTACACTTTTCTGCCGAACATGACGCGGCCCACCAAGAAGGTAAGGAGGAAAAGAAAGAAGATAAAGAGAAGGCAGAGGCAGAGGCAGAGGCAGCATATGCAAAGCATTCGACTGGTACCTGCTCCGCCCTGGGCTGTTGAGACCAGTTTCCTTGGACCTGCCGAACGGCATTTGCATTTGCCCTTTTCTCCCTCTCTCCCTTTCGCTCTCTTGTTGTTGTTGCACTTGACTAACTGTTGCCCCCACCCCCACTCTCTCATTTCAACCAATTACAGGTGATGCTCAAGACCTGGTACCGCGGCATGCAAACCTTTGTGGGAAGCTTCGCCTACCTGGGCAAGGCCCAGTACAAATACCAGAAGAAGCATCAGCTGCCCATTGGCAGGGCCACCGAGGAGCTGCACAAGCTGCTGGTGAGCGCACGGCGCGTGCTCTGCGAGATCGAGACGACCATCAATGCCTCGTACCCCAACAGCAATGTGGCCAAGCTCAGCCAGATTAGCCGGGCCAAGATGCAGGAGGATCTCACCTTCTACACGCCCGCCGACGGCAGCAAGGAGGCGGACAAGCGCGATCTCAAGTTCACCAAGCAGCTGTACTTCCAGTACCTGGACAACATGTGGAAGTCCTTGTACCTGGCGCTGGCCAAGCACAGGCGCAACAGCGCCGAGCGCCATCAGCATGGATCCATCTCCAATTCCAATTCCAATTCCAATTCCCGCCAGGCGCTCAGCCTGGAGAGCTCCGAGAGCGGCCGATCCGCTCACTCTTCCGGCACGCGCAATGACAGCGGCTGCTCCAACTTCGGCGACTGCTAAGGGGGCGTCGCGTCACCTTGCGGAGCTCCCCACTCCTCGAATAACATCTGACCTGCATCCAGTATTAGAGCGCCCCAGTGCTGTGCACAGTTCCTAGTTGCGCGACCATTGAAACCATGAATTCGACCAATGCCATCTATGTATTGATATATGTAATATTATGACAACCCCCAGCCCCAGCCCCAGCCCCCCAGCCCCAGCCCCAACCCCTTCCTCTGTTCCTAGCCCCCTTTAGAGCTTAACTTATTTATTTATTTAATATTTATGCTAGAACTATTTAGTATTATTTCAGAGTTTAATCACGGCTACTTCCGTTGAGCGGATAGTTATGATCCCACACACACACACATGCACACCCTCACACACACACACACACACACACACACACACACACACACACACACACACACACACACACACAATCACACTTAAGTATTTATTTATTGACGTCTGAACATTTCCAGTTAATTTCTAAGTCTTAGTTGATAAAGTAATTTATTTATTTATTTATTTATATATATATTTGTATTTTTATAATTTTTAAATATTTTTTTCAAACTTTTTTTTTCAAATTTTTTTTTTCAATTTATTTTTAAATACTTTTTTTTTTAAATTATTTATTACACCTTTGTTGCATTTTATTTATACACATAATTTATTTAAACGTTGTCCACAACACATCAGCAACAACAACAACAACAACAACAAAATCGACAAGAATCAAATGAGAAGAAAAAAAAAATGCTTAGATACGCTGTGATTTATTTTAAGTAATTAATTACACTCTTTTTTTTGAATAGTTCTTAGTGAGAATGAAACAAATGTATATTAAACGAGAGTATTTATAATGTATTTATGCCACAGCAAACATCACAAAAAGCAAATCCACAAGAAACAAAAAAAGAAAAAAAGAATGAAAGAAAAAAAACTAAAAAAAAGAAAGAAAAGAAAAGCAAAATAAAAACAATTACAACAAACATTAAACACATATTAAATATATACATATATGTGAGTGTATATGTGTATATACACGTCTCCCTCACACATGCATACATGCATATGTATGTGCGTATGCCTAGGCAGTTTGTAAGCATTGAAAGCTGTGTTTCAAAATAAACCTAAAAATCTGACTAAAAATACCAAAAAAAAAAAAAAAAAAAAAAAAATGTGTTACTTTATTTGGAAATCAATTGAGAATAGCTATAAAAAAAAAAAAAAAAAAAAAAAAAAAAATATATATATATATATATATATATATATATATATATATATATATATATATATATATATATATATATATATATATATATATATATATATATATATATATATATATATATATATATATATATATGAAAAAATATAAAACAAAACTAATAATATATATAGAAATATAAAAAATATATTAATATATATGAAACAAAAAAAAATATTTAAAAAAATGTATATATAAAAATATATACATTAAAAAGTATATATAAAAAAAATGTGTATAAAAAATATAAAAAAAATTATAGATAAAAAAATAAAATATAAAAAAAATTCAAAATAAAAAACAAATAAAATATAAAAAATATACATACAAAAATATGAAAAAATGTATATATTTCTAAAAATATATAGATACAAAAGAATATAAAATAATATATATATACTAAAATATATAAAAAGTATAAAAAATATATATAATATAAATATAAACAATGTATAGAAAACATTTTAAATATTTCAAAAATAAAAAAAATTAAATAAAAACAATATATATATAAAAAAATATATATTTTTGTTTATTATGTTAATCATATTTCCAAAAATAACTCTCTGAGAAATACTTCATCAATCCAGAGACTAAGGTCAGCTAGAGCACACAGAAAATATATCAATTATATGCATATGTGCATATATAGTGCGTCTTTCCTACTACCAAGTCTAAGAGACAGATCAACAAATACGATTATTTTTGGCAAATAAACAATTAGAAGACAAACTAAACTGATAAAGAACTACCTCAACAACATGCTTAAAGAAAGAGAGCTATATTCTATCATATATAGTATATACCATAATTATTATCAACATCGAGCAAATTTCTAAGAATTTAGCATGAGAGAGATTAGAGACAACATATATTTTATAATGCGAGGTCAGTTCTAGCTGCTGCCAATAGAAACAGCAAAAGTCTTAAAAGAAACTAAATTTTAGCTGCTTGTTGTAGCTCGTTAGATTCGAGTTGTAGGAGAATCTGCCTAACCTTTTTTGATTTGACTTGTAGTGGGGGATCTTTCTGAGTCTAAAGGCTAAGTTTGAAACAACTGAATACTTATTTGGAAATACGCTCTGGCAAAAAGTGAATTAAATAAAATTAGAATTGTCCAATATAAGATTTGAAGCTCCATGATAAACGAGACCCAGGGACAACAAAAAAGATTTAAAGGTTCCTATAGTAGACGATGTTATACGAGGCACAGTCAACGCTTTGGGGGTCATCGGATGCTTAACTACCAATATAAGGAAGAGAGAAAAAAAAGTAAATTATATTTAGGGATATCCGCCTGAATCCGAATCCGTCCAATCGGCTGAGCGCTGATTGTCACGTGCGTGTGATGATTGGCCGATCAATTTGTTTTATAAATTGGGACTCTTACTTATAACATTATATCATAACATTATATCAACTCATTCTCCGGGCTATATTTGCAACTGACCTTCAGGTTCGTAGAATTTGGAGCCGATATCCAAAATTTAACAAAAGTCAAAATATAAGGTTTTAAAAATATATAAAAGTCACATGAATCGATATGCTAAATTTGGAGTCTCTAGCCCTAAAGATGCGGGAGTTATAATTGTATGACCTGTTTTCGATAATGTTTTAAGTCGATAACATAAAAGAAGAATGGGTATCGATTTTTCTAAAAGCAAACTTGACCTGCGCGTGCTAAACACGGACCAAAAAAAATTTGTCAAGTCTCTAGCTCTTCTAGTTTCTGAGATTGATGCGTTCAAACGTACGGAGAGAGAGGGACAGACAGTTGGATGGACAGACAGCTAGACAAGACTCAAGCAGCACAGCTCATCGCCCTGGTCAAGAATATATATATACTTTGGGGTCTGCCACGCCTCTTTCTGTCTGTTATATACACTCTAACAAAACCATTATACCCTGATTTCCCATTTTCAATGGGTATAAAAGAAAGTTATCATAAGGTATATCCGCACTTTCCATACAAATACGCTGCCTGCTCAGACGAGGGCAAATATACAATGATCTTCCAACATCGGCCAGGGGCGAAGCGTCGAGTTCTCGAACTTTATTTGCCTTAGCAGCGCTGACTGATTGAGTGGGGGAGCATTTCGGGTTCGGGTTCTGGGTCGGCTATGGCAAATATTATGATTATTACTGGCACACTTAGCCGTGCGTTTCCGGTTAAACAGGTACACGAAGCAGCTTCCGGTCGCAATCCGGCGTGCAGCGATAAGCGAAGAATCTGCTGGTCAAGTGGCGGGCATTGGACGGCGAGTCGACCCGTCCCGTCCCGTCCGTTGCAAAAGTGCCAAGCATTTCCGTTTCCACTTCAACTGGAGCAGCTGAAGGTGGGAGACCTCGCGGCAGCCTCGTTATCAGCGGGCGCATCTTATCAGCCGTTGTCTCGCTTATTCACAAATGGAGCAAACAACGGGATTAAACCGGTTGCAGTCATCGAGAAATCTTCTTCTTCTTCTTTAGCGCGATACTCATACGACGCGTTGCCTGCACCCTGATGGACAGCGTGGACACACACCCACACATTTAGCATAGACACAAACCACATTGAGCATAGCATACTTTCAGGTGCTGTTGTTTATTCAGCAAGCAGTGCACTGCTTGCTGTGCGCACTTTTTATGGCAACTGACAGCCGTTGCTAGTTCCTCAAGCATCACACAGATGGCGCTCTAGAGCTTTTCACTGCTGTTAACTGCGGGAAATATTACACTGTTAAATATTTCCCCTCTGTTAAGCCGCTGTTAGCTGCGAACTCATAAAGCGCATTGTATAATGGGCTGTAATACGCTTGCCACGCCCACCCACTCAACCCACTCGAATAGGCGTGAGTTTCTTGAGGTTACTAAATGTGCAAAACCAGATAGTTCCATGTAGCATTGCATGACACACACAGAGAGATACTCACACACACACACACACGCAGAGACAGAGTCTTGGAATGCTTTAGACATAATAAATTCAATTAAGAGCGCATTGTAAATATTGTCACACCTTTTGACTAAAGTCAACATACGCACATACAAACACACACAAACACACACACACGCACACACAAAGATACAAACACAGCCAAAGCCAAAAGCCAAAAGTCTTACATTTTTTATAAATTTTTGCCCCGTTTATTAAGATATGTTCATATTGTTGTTGTTGTTGTTGTTGTTGTTGTTGTTGTTGTATTGCCATTGCAGGTGTTATTGTTCACGCTGCACAAAGAAATTCCCGCCGCATAGAATTGTCTAATAAATTCTTCCAGCTGCGAGGCATTACAACAAAGGCAAAAACGAAAGCAAACACGATTTTATTAAGGCAAATAATATTGAAAATAGTTTTATTTATACATATTTATCTTTTTCGTTTGTATTCGATATTTGTCTGGAAATGTTTGCAGCAAGAAATATATTTTTTTATTAATAAAACGTGATTTGAATTTTTTAAAATATTTATTTAAATTAATATATATATTTAATATATATTTGTCAGACATAAATATATTTATAAATATATTTTATATTTAATATTATTATTTATTTATAAAATTTTATTTTTTTTGTAATTATGGCATTTATTGAAAATATACAGATTAATATATACATTTGTCTCAATATTAATATATGTAAAGATAAACTATATGTATATATTTACATATATTTTATATATGTATGTATATATTTTATATTGTTATTTATTTATAAAACGTGTTTTATTTTGAATTTTATTATTATAATTTATTTTTATTTTTTAGATATGCATATTTTTTATATCTTAGATATTATTATTATTATTATTTTTATTATTATCATTATTATCAATATTATTATTATAAATTGAGCTATAAGCAAGCTTGGAAATCGTAAATTTGTAATTGGTTAATAAACTTTGAAATTTGATAATAGAGTAAAGAGAATATCTAAGTGATTCCCTTTAAAAATAATAGTAAAAAAACATATTTAAAAAATATAAAAGGTACTTTAAATATAAGTTCATAACGCACATCAACTTATAACACTTATATCATAATTGACTCGAATCGAATCGAATTTCTATATCTTTTATCTACCGAAACGTAACATGAACATTTAATATTATGTTATATATATTGATTATACTCTCTTCCCTAAGAGAGAAAGAGTATATTCGTTTTGTGCAATGCCTGTCAGTCCGTATGAATTCAACCCATTGCTACAGAATTGAAGCGAGATACTTGAAATTTGGAACATATGCTCGAATTTTTGCCATACGCCCACTTGGAGCGTGGCTGAGCGGAAAATGCATTTTCCTTTATTAATAAGAAAATTGCAAAATGTTCTATTAATAACCAAATTAGTTAATACTAATACAAAAGCCAACGTCCATTGTCTGACTTTCTGCTCGCATAATCCCTCATCTATTGCAATAGAGACTTAAAATCAAAACCTCTAAGTAATTTAATATTTTCCATTAAATTTCCAAATCTTTTCAAGTAATTTAATTTCAATTAAAATCATATTAAGACAAAACAAAAGCTGCAATCATAAGGAGAATCAAAAGCTCTCCCATATACAAAAGGTCTATTGAACTCTGCTGCAAAAGTATTTGTTAATCTATTAACTAAATATTTGTATTCATTATATGTTTAATTCAATAAACTGATGAATGCTTTAAGCCTGAGCACAACTGAAAAGGCATTTACTCTCATTTAAGCAAACAGCTGCTGTAATTATTCAATCAAAATGGAAAATATAAATTGAATATTGGCAAATATTTTCACTCAATCAAATTCAACAGTTCGAAGTATTTAGTATTTCATTACGTTAAACAAAAGAATTTGTGAAGGGCTTAAAAATATTTAAGAAAATAATATAAAAAAAACATTAAAAATAAAAATATAAAAATGAAAACATAAAAAAAGAAAAATTAAAAATAAAATATAAATAATAATATTAGGAATGTAAATATAGAGCTAAAAATAATTTTAAAATCGAAATATGGAAAATATTCTTAATTTTAAAAATAATAATATAAATAAGAAAATACTAGTGTTAAATATAAAAATATTAAAAATCTAAATATTAAAAATAAAAATACAAAATAAAAATATTATAAATAAATATATAAAAAAAAAAATAAAAAAAAAAATATATAAAAAAAAATAAAAATAAAAAACATTTAAAATAAAAATACTACTGATAAAACTATTGAAAATAAAAATATAATATTAAATTTATAAATATTAAAAATATTATTTAAAATAAAAATATTAATACTAAAAATAAGACTATTAAAGAATAAAAATATGAAAATTAAACTATTGAAACTTGAAATATTAAAAATAAAATACTAAAAATAAAAATAAAATAAAAATAATTTAAAAAATAAAAATATTTACAATAAAAATAATACGCAAAATAATTTTTTAAAAAATACATAAAGAATAAAAATATTAAAAATAAAAATAGAAAAACAAAAAATTAAGATATAATATAGAAATATATTATAAAAATATAATATAAAAAGATATATATCAAAAATAAAAATGCTTAAAATAAAAATACTAAAAATAAAAGATTACACAAAATAATTCTAAAAATACAAATATTAAGAAGAAAAATATTTCAAAACATAATTTTAAAAAATATATAAAGAATAAAAAATATTAAAAACAAAAATATTTAAAATAAAAATATTAAAAATATAAATATTACAAATAAAAATAAGAAATATTAAAAATAAATATACTAAAAATAAAAATGTTAAAGCTATTTGAGTTTGGGCAAAATTGACGACAATTCTATGAGGCTGCGGAGACTAATTCCAAGTCAAACAATTTGCAAGTTGGACAAAACAAATTACCACAGCTGACGAACACTCTTCGCTGGCAAGCAAATCATGATTGACCAGAAACATCTGCTTGATAGGAATCAGATGTTTCTGGTCAATCATTATTTATTATTACGCTCACTGCTAACAAAATACACAAATGGGTACATATACGGGCCAACTTCCTCATATGAAACAGCAAACAGACATAAACAAGTAAGAGTGCTTTAGTCGAGACCGCTCGACTAGGAGATACCCTGAGCCCTGTAAAGAGCCAAATATCAAATCATTCTACGCATCTTATATGCATGCATATAACAACACATACACACTACATCCAGTGCTGCCAATTTAGCTATTTTCCCACTAAATCTAGTGGGTTGCAACAGGGAAATGCGGGATAAATTGTGAAATAGCGGCTAGCGGGAATTATAGCTATTTTGAAAAATCTGTTAACTAGTGTATTTTTACGCTCTATGATGCCATATTTTTCTATACGAATAGAATTTTTCCATTTGAATGGCAAAAAACATCGAAAAGCTAAACGAGCATTCAATCTTATCGATGCTGTGAAGTCTACCGAATCGTGTTTTATGCCATCGCTATGAGGGTATTTTACAAGTTTTAAAGCGCGAGCGACAAGTTAATAATGCCAAAAATTTATAAGCAATCCATATAATTGATGCAAGATCCTGCATTTAAAGATTGGTTGACTTTAGATGCAGCTGATGAGGGCAAATGAAACCTACATAAACCAAGAGTATAAAGATGAAATCATTGATAAAATCTTATAAAATATTGAAATAAACCAAAAAAAAGTATATATATATATTCTAACGTTTTTTTTTTAGCTACGAAGAAACATTTCTAGCTATTTTTAGCTCTTTTCAAAGGCTGATTTAGCGTTTTCATGTAACGAAATGTTGGCAGCACTGACTACATCTCGCTCGTATCACAAGAAGCTGTGCTTCCCATCCCACACACTCCATCTAGAAGACTCGCTCGCAGCAGCAGCAACAACAGACTCAAAAGGATTTACACTTCCCACTCAACCGAATAGCTCTATCTAATTGTAATCTCAATTTAAAAACAGCTCTTGGCTCACCTCTGCTAGAAGAATAGCTTAATATACAAATCCAGTTACGTCTCTGATATGATAAGATGTTAAATTAGACTTGTGTGCATGGACGAAGCCTTTTGCCTCTGGGAAAATAAAATGCATTGCAACAGGAAGCAAGAGAAGCTTTTAGAAATGGAATTAAAAACCATTTTATGGAGTTAGATATTTACAAAATACTTTTATAATTTTATACAAATTATATATTTAAAACTCCATTTTTTTAAATAAAAAGGCACACTTCTTAGTTTTCATGTATTAAAAAAAAATATATATATACATATATATAAGTTAATAAAAAATAAATAAAAACAAGTAAGAGTGCTCTAGTCGAGACTGCTCGACTAGGGGATACCCTGAGCCCTGTGAAGAGCCAAATATCAAATCATTCTATGATTTTGTATGCATACATACAAACAACACATACACACATACATATGCACGCACGCATAAGCGCGCGCTCTGCCAACTGCGCAGTTGACGCAGCGACTGCGCTTGGGCTGCAATGTGGGCATTACTATGGGAATTTAATTGTTTAATAACTTTTCTTAGCGATGGACTAAGTGCATCAAACTTTCACAACTTATTTATGACATTCATATGTGTGTATTTGCCAAAGCACAAGTTTCTAGTATTTGATTTGCGCTTTTTATAAATAGGGGGCTATTGTGGCCGAATGGGGCGTGGCATCCAAAATCTAATGATTACGTTATCTCCGTATTCATTACACGCAACTACACAGCAAATTTGAAATCTCTAGCTCAAACGATGTACCAACCACGCCTTTATAACACATTAAAATGATCGATAAATGCTCATAAAATCGAAATGGAATGAGTTATCGGAAAAATTTTATAAACTTGTGCAGCGTATGGTATTATCGAGTATTCATGTAAAATTTCAAGTCTCTACGTTGCGTACTTACAAATATCTCAGCGTTCACACGGACGGACGGACGGACAGACAGACGGACGGACGGACGGACGGACGGACGGACGGACAGACGGACAGGGCTATATCGACTCGTCTTGTCGCGCTGATCAAGAATATATATACTTTATGGGGTGTGGCACGCCTCCTTCTGCCTGTTACATACATTTTCACAAAACCATTATACCCTGATTTCCCATTTTCAATGGGCTCAGGGTATAAAAAATAATAAAAAAATGCCATTCTCTTATTTCAACGATTTTACTTGTTATATAAAAACAATATATATATTTTTTTTTTATAATAAACAAGAAAAATATTTGAAGACACATATATTATATTGATTTACTGATTTTTAAATATATAATATAAAAATTAAAAATATAAAAATACTAGTATATATATTTTATGTATAAAACAATAATGAAATACAAAACATATGTATTTATATTAAAAATAAAAGTATAAAAAATATAAATATAAGAATTATAAATATTAAAAATATAAATGTAAATAAAAACATTAAAAATGAAAATATTAAAAATAATAATATCACAAATAAAAATATTAAAAATGTCATGTGATTTAATATAAATAAAATAAATATTTTTGTTTTTTTTTTTTTTATTTTTATTTTATTTATTGCACTTCTTATATAGTGTATTCTATATATATTCAAGTGCAAGCTGCTTGTCTAATGTGTTTAGTTTATAAAAAAATTAGTTATTTAATTTTTTAAATATTTGTTAAGCATTTTATAATATTTAATGGTATATACACATTTGTTTTTATATACGTGGAATGTAATTTTATAACCTACTATTTGTACTCATATTTTTTGGCTTCTGTTTTTCATTTGTCTTCTGGGCTGTGAACGGGGGCGTGGCTGGCAGTCGGGCATAACGCATAGCCAATATGATTGAAATGGATTCTCTCAGTATTTGATTTAGTCATATAACAAATACCTCAGTTTTATAGTTTTAGCCTCTTGTTGACACTCGCTTTGGCCAAGCAATGCAATAAATGAATGCGAAAATAAACAAATTGAAATATGCTCTCTATGCACAGGTATGGGCAGGTGCAGGTAAACCATTGACTCCACTGGCAACGCTTCTAGTCAAAGGCTTTTCTTTAAGACTTCAAACATTTGCCAACTCCGACCTCAAGTGGAATGTATGTGTGCTGCGACTGTTGGCCGCGAGGCGAAACATGTCTCAAATGCAATTAAGGTAAGACTCGCCACAGATGCGAGTGCACGTCGCCAGGTACAACAATTCAATATTCGACATATGCGGATAATTTGGGAACGGCTAATTGATGCGCAGCGACGTGAAGGCGAACGAGCATTCGGACTCAACAAAGTCGCAGTTGAGACAGATTGACAGATTTTTGAGCACATCCCGATGAAGGACAAATTGCATATCGGTTCTCCGACCAATTTGCACACAGAGCACGGAGAATCAAAGTGAATGGACGAATGCATGAAACACAATATACATATTTATACATATACATATACATATACATATATGCATGTATGCAAAGTGAAGTGGGGCTCGGCATCTCGACTGCCCTACATAGCAGTTGGCCCCTATGCTCCTAATGATTATAACTCGGTTACGATGACGACAGTGACTGGCTGGCTGGGATATATTACGGACAATGTTGGCGCCATTAAAACTAACGAGGCAGCGGCGTGCCAGTTTTAATGAATATCAGGTTAATGAATATTTTATAGAAATAACGATGCAGCCATTGCAGCTGCAGCTGCAGCAGCAGATGTTGCTGAGATGCAAAGCTGGACGTTCGCTCGATTGGTCGATTGGGCTGCTTGGAGACAGCTGCTGATACAATTTGATGGAGCTCAGACAGAGAGAGCGAGAGAGAGAGGGAGAAAGACACACACTAAGTTGTTGTTGTCCTCGCAGTCAATAAAAATTGCATTGCATAGCTGAAGGGGCACGTACTTTAATTTTGCTTACTTCGTGAATGAGCACAATTGAAATGAATAGAAATGTGTGGAAATGAAAAGTAAAATGAAAAGAAAAGCCAGCTCAAGAGAGAGAGAGAGAGAGAGAGAGAGAGAGAGAGAGAGAGAAGGAGAGGGAGAGACAGAGAATGACAACTGCTGCTGTGGCAGTCACATTATTTTGACCACGCTACGTGAGCGTGGACGACGACATGACGCTGGCCACTCACTAAAAAATGTGCATAGCGACAACAAGTGCAACAGCAATACTAAAAGCAAAAACAGCAAGAGCAGCAACAAAAGCAGGGCTAACAGCAGCAACAGTAATGTCAACAGCTGCAACAGCAGCAGCAAGACCAGCAGCAACAGCAGGGGTAACAGCAGCAACAGTAACGTCAACAGCAGCAGCAGCAGCAAAAGCAACAGCAGCAACAAAAGCAACAGCAGCAGCAACAGCAACACTACCAGCAACAGCCGCAGCAGCAACAGCAGATACAGCAGCAGCAACAGCAGCAACAAAAGCAGCAGCAACAGCAGCAACAAAAGCAGCAGCAGTAGCAGCAACAACAGCAGCAGCAGCAACAGCAGCAGCAAGACCAGCAGCAACAGCAGGGGTAACAGCAGCAACAGTAACGTCAACAGCAGCAGCAGCAGCAGCAAAAGCAACAGCAGCAACAAAAGCAACAGCAGCAGCAACAGCAGCAACAACAGCAGCAGCAGCAGCAGCAACAACAGCAGCAGCAGCAGCAGCAGCAACAACAGCAGCAGCAACAACAGAAGCAGCAACACTACCAGCAACAGCAACAGCAGCAGCAACACTACCAGTAACAGCAGCAGCAACAGCAACAGCAACAGCAACAGCAGTAGCAGCAGCAGCAGCAACATCTACACTAGCAGCAGTAACAGCAGCAACAGCAACAGCACCAACAGCACCAGCAACAGCAACAGCAGCAGCAGCAACAAAAACTGCAACAACAGCTGTTAAAACATCTACAAGCAATCGCGAATGGCTCGCTCTGTCTATCTCTCGCTCACTCTCTTTCTCTCTCTCACTCTCGCCTTCACTCGCCGTCGCGGCGCATTTACATGCGAATGTGCAAAACTCTCTAAATTATGCACATTAATGCCGCAAGCCGCTAAACCAAGCTGCCCACTCGCCGCCTTTGCATAAGCCCCTAGAGGCAGCGCCCCGCCCCCTTCTACTCCCCTTCCCCCCTCGTCCCCTTTGATGCGCCTCGACTAGGACATTTAGCAGTTGCGCTAGTTAATCGTAAAGCAAATATTCAATGGGCTTACGACGCTTCTTCTCGCATGCCATCGCAGGTAGCCAACAGACACGCACACACACACGCACACAAAAGTGTTAAAACGGTAAATGAGGCAGATCAAGTGCCTCAGCATTGCCCATTGAGGCTGGCGCACAATGAATTGAACAACTAACCATGAAAGTGTGAGAGAGAGGGAGACAGGGAGAGGGAGGGTAAGAGCGCTAGCTGTAAGCATTCTGGACTGCACACACACACACACTCACACTCTCACACACACAGAGAGAGGGAAGCTTATGCAGTTGTTGTGCTTCTGCTCTGTGCATCTGCCACAACTATGGCAAATTAATTATTGCATAGCTTCGGTCTTAGACACACGATCCTAATGAAATTCTCAGAGGCTAATTAGCATGGCCAAATGCATGCTTGTAGCCAAGCCCAAGTTGTTGCCAACAATTTTTGTGTACACATTCACTAACTAGGCACAAATCGCAGCTGAAGTCTTCACACTAAGTTCGACTGCTCATTCCGCGATGATGATTTAGATATATAAACATATATCAACTATAGACAATTGACAAAATATATATAATCAATCACATTTTCTACTCTATAATAAATCGATAATCTAAAAATTATCAACAACAAAATTAACTTTTTACTTTTGATATTTAAAAGGATCTCTTAAGTCCTAATGTACGACTTTTCCATTAGGGGGAAAAAAATACATAAAAGCATTTTCAGCTGTCCCGCATTGTATACACTTTAAAATTGTTATTTAATTAACTCTTAAGTAGTTAGTAAGAAGTTAGTTTTTAAGTCTAATTAGGATTTTCTCTTCACACTTTCCCTGTAATGTAAAACTTTGTAAAAAAAGTACAGAAAAAGCACAGAAAAAATACTAAAAATATTGTTAAATCAGTTGAGAAACAACAACAATATCGAGCCTTTGTTAAAACATGATTTTGTATCAAATTTTTATATAATTATTAAAAATGTTCAAGAGAAATAAAGCACAAAAAATTAAAATAAAATAATAAAGATGAACTTGCAATTGTGTGCAACTTACGGCCATAAATGTTTGAATATTTAAAGTCTCTCATCTATAGCTCAAGTATGCAAGCTGGGCAGCTGGCCATGGGTGGGATTAACTCACCTGTTTATGCTGGCTCTCATAAGCTCTTCTAGCTGCCACGCCTACTTCCACCTCTTGCCTACCGTGAAATCGTATTTTCACTGTAGTTTAAGGTATTAAAGCGGACAGGCGAAACTCTTATTTGAAATTCCATATCTCAAATGAATTAATTTGGTTACAGTACTCGATGACAGTTCCTTTGATCGTACCCTTTTATGCCCTGCACCTATTGAAAATGTGAATGGAGGGTATATTGGTTTTCTGCAAAATAAATGGAACAGACCGAAGGCAGAGACGAAGGCAGAGATCATAATATATTGATATACATATATGGAGAACAACGATCTGAGCTGATCTAGCTTTTACGTCTGTCCGCTTATCGATCAGTCTGTCTTTCCGTAGATATGGCAGCTTTATCCATCCGTCCGCCAACTTGTCTTTCGCTCCGTCTCAGTATCTGTCCGTCCGTATGAGTACTGAGACTTTTATCTTCAAATTCATATATATTACATCGTACTCATCCCATATCCTTTTTATCTATGAAAACCGTGAATTTGATTTCGTTTTAGAGAGCTCCTCAAAACATTGCAAATTGAAATATGCGTACATATATGTTTATATGTATATATAATACTATAATACTATAATACTATAATACTATAATACTATAATACTATAATACTATGATACTATAATACTATAATACTATAATACTATAATACTATAATACTATAATACTATAATACTATAATACTATGATACTATAATACTATAATACTATAATACTATAATACTATAATACTATAATATTATAATACTATAATACTATAATACTATAATACTATAATACTATAATACTATAATACTATAATACTATAATACTATAATACTATAATACTATAATACTATAATACTATAATACTATAATACTATAATACTATAATACTATAATACTATAATACTATAATACTATAATACTATAATACTATAATACTATAATACTATAATACTATAATACTATAATACTATAATACTATAATACTATAATACTATAATACTATAATACTATAATACTATAATACTATAATACTATAATACTATAATACTATAATACTATAATACTATAATACTATAATACTATAATACTATAATACTATAATACAATAATACTTTAATACTTTAATACTATAATACTATAATACTATAATACTATAATACTATAATACTATAATACTATAATACTATAATACTATAATACTATAATACTATAATACTATAATACTATAATACTATAATACTATAATACTATAATACTATAATACTATAATACTATAATACTATAATACTATAATACTATAATACTATAATACTATAATACTATAATACTATAATACTATAATACTATAATACTATAATACTATAATACTTTAATACTATAATACTATAATACTATAATACTATAATACTATAATACTATAATACTATAATACTATAATACTATAATACTATAATACTATAATACTATAATACTATAATACTATAATACTATAATACTATAATACTATAATACTATAATACTATAATACTATAATACTATAATACTATAATACTATAATACTATAATACTATAATACTATAATACTATAATACTATAATACTATAATACTTTAATACTATAATACTATAATACTATAATACTATAATACTATAATACTATAATACTATAATACTATAATACTATAATACTATAATACTATAATACTATAATACTATAATACTATAATACTATAATACTATAATACTATAATACTATAATACTATAATACTTTAATACTATAATACTATAATACTATAATACTATAATACTATAATACTATAATACTATAATACTATAATACTATAATACTATAATACTATAATACTATAATACTATAATACTATAATACTATAATACTATAATACTATAATACTATAATACTATAATACTATAATACTATAATACTATAATACTATAATACTATAATACTATAATACTATAATACTATAATACTATAATACTATAATACTATAATACTATAATACTATAATACTATAATACTATAATACTATAATACTATAATACTATAATACTATAATACTATAATACTATAATACTATAATACTTTAATACTATAATACTATAATACTATAATACTATAATACTATAATACTATAATACTATAATACTATAATACTATAATACTATAATACTTTAATACTATAATACTATAATACTATAATACTATAATACTATAATACTATAATACTATAATACTATAATACTATAATACTATAATACTATAATACTATAATACTATAATACTATAATACTATAATACTATAATACTATAATACTATAATACTATAATACTATAATACTATAATACTATAATACTATAATACTATAATACTATAATACTATAATACTATAATACTTTAATACTATAATACTATAATACTATAATACTATAATACTATAATACTATAATACTATAATACTATAATACTATAATACTATAATACTATAATACTATAATACTATAATATTTAGGGTATCTCTATGTCGAGCATGCCCGACTACATCTCCCTTACTTATTCCGCTTGCAATTGACTGCTAATTTTATCAAGAATTCGTATACGGCCATGCGCCTGTAAAAAAATGCTGAAAAAGTTGCATTTTTTGCGAAGCTCGAATCAAAAGTCGATGATTTATAATGAATTTTAAATATGATAAATAAATGAACTGAAAATGCAGCTATGAGCGAGCCATGGGGCCAAAGCCGCTGGAAGCTCTGTGCAAAATTGATGTGTAACTGATATATATATGTGTGTGTGTGTGTGGGTGTGCGCTGAAAATCATGTATTATATAGAACATGGAAATCGACGAGCAAAAAGTTGATCAGAAATTAGCATTGGCAGGCAAAGGCAGAGGCCAATTGGCAACAAATTGTTCCGAGTTCCGAGCTCCGAGTTACGAGTTCCCAGTTCCGAGCTCCCATATGCAGATGCATAATGCATGTTGAGCTGTTGGGCGTAGAGCGAGTCGGGTAATTGCCATTAGTTAATGGTGCCGTCGAATGACTTACAAATAATTCAATGGACTTTAAGTTGGCCCATTGATTGGCCATTGATTCGCCGGTTCTTAACTTTTGGGTTGCCCGCGGTGGCGGTTTATCCCCAAGGCTCCATTAACTTTGCCAAGAAAAAACAATGACCAGAGAGAGGGAGGGGGAGGGAGAGAGAGAAAGAGAAAGAGAAAGTGAGACGTGCATGGAGTTGCTCACCCGCTGAGATGAATCCCTGACTTGAGTTGGAGTTGGAGTTGGAGTTGGAGCTGGAGCTGACCAGGTGACTGAGCTCCGTTTGTGGGCCAAACATCGTCGAGAATGGAAATTCAATTAAATCACATGTTTACTCAATCAACCAATAACCGAAGCCAATCTGTTTGCGTTTTCTTAAACTTCCATGCGGAGCCGAGCGCCCAGAGCAAAGCAGCTAAGCTCATCTAGCCAAACAGAGATTGACTTTTGTGTGTGCACAAAGCACCAAATAGGAGTTGGCTAATCAAATAGGAATCAAAGGCAAATCAATTGCCGAGTGGGGCGCAGGCGGAGGCGAAGCCGAAGCTTTTTATATAAAGCAATTTATTATTTATTTATATGTCAAAGCACGTTTAAACAGCCAAAGCGAACTCGGATTGAAAAAGAAGAAACTTTAACCGATTTTTAATGAAATTTCACTTGTGGCAAACCACAAAACTATTTGTGTTTATATATATGTATATAAATATTCTTAGTAACAGCAGGCAATCAAACTACATTTATTTTCATTTTAATCTGAAGTAGATTTATTGCATAGCTCAAATTCATTTATTAAGACTTTAATATTATTGATAAAAAAAGATTAAAATATTTTATCTTAAAAAAAAAAAATTACTTCTACTCCATGAGATCAAGTTCATAACTGAACTTCATAGACAACACTAATCGATGTACACATAACAGTAATTACTTAACATTATACTGTTAAGTAATTACTGTTATGTGTATATCGATTAGTGTATACTGTATTGTATTGTAATTAACACCACTATATATATATTCGATCTGTATCTGAAAGCGCATAACCGAGCTTCTAGGTCAGTGTTGCCACCTTTTTCGAAAAATTAGAAGTCATATCCAGCTTAAAGCGGACCCAAGCAAAGCTGAATTGTTTTCAGATCACATTATTTGATTTAGAATTAATTTGATATCTAAAGCTGTTCATAAATATATATATTTACATACATATACATATATATTTTATTTTGCTTTCATTTATTGTTCCTCCTTTATTTCATGTTTTTCTCAACACTTCACACCACCAATTCTTACAGTATTGGTAATACTTATCACTAGATAATTCTGGGTTACTATGCAATTTTATGGATTGCAACAATCAAATTTGATACAAAGAACCTTATATTTATGGAAACTATGGATACCTCAGTTATATGGCTTAATCTTAGCTGATGAGCTACGCAGATATTGAGCATACCTTTAAGTCAAGTTTCGCATCAAGTTAAAGAGCTACTCATCAGTTCTTATGAAGATAAGTTCAAGACAACATTCAAGATTCGACTGTGCGAATCAACATCTATAATGCAACAATCAAACAAATCTGTATAGCATTATTATTCCACAAAAAGTCATCCTCACACACACACACACACACACACAAACCCATAGTCCACAAACACACTCACACACACACACTCATAGCCCAGCTTCATTTCACTTGATTTTCGATTGAAAATTAAGGTTTGCAGCTTCCACGAAGCCAAATATAGAAAAGCAAATCTTTTTTAATTGCAAGTGTCAATGAAAACACACAAAATGCATATATATATATATAAAGATATATATTTATATACACATATATATATATCTTCACTTTGATTTGCGTATTGAGCTTGCCAAATTTGCGCTGAATGCGCGCCAGTGACGCGGACTTCCACTTCGTGTATGTAGGGCAGAGCTGTCAATAGAGCAGCGATACCCTAATTCAGTTTCGCAAAGTTTGTGTCGAACTCGCGCTGGCTGCGCTGCTGTCCGCTGCTGACTGTATGAAGCCAATTTCGCGCAATTTGCAGCAGCTGCCCTAATCAACCTATAGTTAGTTTCTAATAAACTTGATCAAGAGAGAATAGGAGCAGCATGAAGAGCAAAAAATGGCATGATGGACTGCAATCTCTGCATTTATGCAATATACGAGCTGTTTTTAAGTTTTAAAGACAAATCAATGAAATTTATAATCATTTTTTTATCTTAATATTAATGTTAAATAGTGAATTTTATATGTTAATTTCTATTATTTTTTATTTCAAACCCCAAAGTGCACGTGTTCAAGTCTTGTTATGTTAATCTTAATATTAATGTTAAATTATTTTTTCTTTTAGTTTTTTTTCATTGCTACTACCATTTTTATGAACAAGCAAATAATAAAAAGGAATTAGGTTAACAAAAAAAAAAAAAGAAAAAAAGTCCATCCTTATATTAATATTAAATACATTTTTTTCTTATTTCGTTTTATTGTATTTTTATGAGCATCTAAATTTTATAAGCTTTCCATTAAAAAAAAAAAAAAAAAAAAAAAAAATTATTTTTTAAAATATTAATATATTAATATAATAAATAAATTTAAAAAAAAATAGAAACAATAGTAAAAATAATTTTAAAATAATTTATAAAATTATTGTAGATTAATAGTAAAATTTTATAAATACTAAAAATATGTCAGTTTTAATATTAGTTAAACAAATGTGTGTGTGTGTGTATTTTTGAATGAACAACCAAGTTTTTTTTATTTAAAAAAAAAAAAAAAAGCAAGTAATAATAAAAACAAATTTCAATATGCATAGTGGTGTAAAATATTTGCTTTTACTTTTTTAGCAATTACTTTTTTGATGAACATCTGAATATTACATTTTTATTAAAAAAAAATTTAAAAATTAATAAAAATAAATTAAATAATTTTGATTAGTCAAATAAGTGTGATTTTTGGAAATTTTATTATAAAAAAGAACTTACGAAGTAAAAAAATATATAAATATAATTAATATAAAATATATATAAATATAAGCATATTAATATATTTCAGATATAATATTAATGGTTTTAAAGTCTAAATTTTAACAAACAAAAAAACATTTAATTAATTACAAATTAGAAATATGTTTATATTAATTTAAATATTAAATAGTTTTTATCTTTTTTTTTGTCTATTTTTATGAACATCAAAAATTTTGATATTAAAAAAAATTTTATATAAAAAATTAATATTTTAAACCACTTCGGTTGTCATGAATAATAAAATTCTTGTTTATCTATTAAATTCCAAGTTTTAAAATATTTGTCTTGATTCTTTTTTTTTTAATTATTTAAGTCCAGTATTCAACAAAAATCTCTTATTTAATTTTTAAAGATTTATTGTCTTAATATTACTGCTGCATAGCTGTTGTTTTTTTCTTCCGCTGCTATTTTCGTGAATGCATGTCAAATTTGATTAAGAAATTCCAACTAAAACAAACGCCATTCAACAATTAGTTTTCCTTTGTCAAGCAGGCATGTGTGAGTGTGTGTGTGAATGTATATATAAATATGGATGTATGTGTGTGTTTGTGTTGTTTTTGAATTTGTATATATAAAAGAATGCATAGTAAATTAAATATCAACTATTTGGTGGGTTAGGGTATTTCTAGGTCAGGCACTTCCGACTAGTGCACTCTGAGGTGGCTCAACTTGAAGTTATGCAGTTTGATTAAGTTTAGGTAATTTTTATTCAGATGCAAATTAGAAATCTAACCCAAGCTTCAGCAGTTTTCCGCATTTTATATAAAACTTATTGATTGAAGTCCTCCCTCAACTGAACTTTAATTTAAAGCAATGACATAAGAAAGAGACTTCAGTGAGTGTCCTTGCTTCAAGGAACTTCCAGAATCGAAATAGTTCCCACAGCTACACAGATGAATCGCAGACCCACTGCAGAGATGCCAAAAATAGATTGTCTTACCTCGAGCACAGCCTTCAAGCTGGTGAGGAGGGGAAGGAGGGAGAGCAAAATGTAAAATGCGAAAATCAAAAGTAATTCGGGGCGATTTTACTTATGGTGTAAGAAGGTGCTCATTGATTTATGACTGCTTTTTAAGCGGCGCCTTTGGGCCGTTTTGCTAACCAGTTTGGGGATATATATACATATATATATATACAATATATATAAAAATAAGTCATCATGTTCTGGCCAGGCGAGAGCAATAAAACGCCACTTGCAGCACGTTTCGAAAGGGACAGCGAAAGGCAGAGTAAGAGTGAGAGTGAGAGTGAGAGCGAGAGTGAGGGAAAGCGATGGAAAATGTGGAAATTGGGTCAAGTTGGTGTTTAATGAATGGGGCGTTACAAGGAGCAGCCAGTTGGCTTCGTGTTTATCCCAAATATTGTCTGCCGTCTGAGACAGCTGAAAGAAGGAACTATTTTGGCGCAGAGTGCGTCTGTGTGTGTGCGTGTGTGTCTGTCTGTGTGTGCGTCTTCAATAAAAGTCCATAAAACGGACAAGGCCAGACTTGTAGTTTGCAGTGTATGACGACGTGGCAGACGCCTGGCCCGAGTCCTGGCACGCACGCAGCTAGCTGGGCAAGGGCAACCCAGACATGGCTGACCGACCAGCGCCAGGCGAAGCCGCAAGCCACATCAGAGCGAGAGTCACACGGGCGACGCTGGCGCAGACGTTGGCGCATGGGGTTTTCGGTACTCGGCGAATGTACGCTGCATTCTGATTAGGCAAACAAAGTTAATTGGATGCGACAGGGTGGCGGATTGAAGGCCAACCAGGCAGCTAGTCAGCCAGCCAGCCAGGCAGCTCAATAAAGACTAACAACAACAACAACAACAGCAACAACACCTCCAACTATTAGAGAAAGCAAGTTTCGACAAGCTTATGAACATGGAACCAGCCAGCAATCTGGACAGAGCTGTTGCCTGATAGCGCATACCTGCGCACATACGCAGCGACCCCCAAGTGCCGGGCACCTTCGAGACTCTTCAAGGTGTTGCGTGGCATTGACTTTAATAACGTGCATTGCTTAGCTTAGTTTGAGTTTGAGTTTGAGTTGGAATCAAGGAAGCGGAGATGAGCATGGAATTTTATTGTAAATTGATTATAAAAGAAAAGGGATGGGAGAAGGGCAGAGGGAGGGAGTAATTAAGGGAAAGAGAAGGAGAGAACGACATGGAGAAATATGGAGGAAAAGGAGAGAGAGAGAAATATAGACCTAGACCATCTCTAGGATGGATATAGAGTAAGAGAGAGAGAGAGTGAGAGAGAGAGAGAGAGAGAGAGAGAGAGGATACGAGAGAGAGAGAGAGAGAGAGAGAGAGAGGATACGAGAGAGAGAGAGAGAGAGAATGAGAGAGAGAGAGAGAGAATGAGAGAGAGAGAGAGAGAGAATGAGAGAGAGAGAGAGAGAGAATGAGAGAGAGAGAGAGAGAATGAGAGAGAATGAGGGAGAAAGAGACAGACATATAGATAAAGAAAAATGGGAAATAGAGAAAGTTAGATAAATACAGTGATGAGAGAAAATGTGAGAAAGGATAAGAGGTAGATCAAGTGAGAAGGTGAAATAGTAAATGAAGGAGAGAATAAGAGAGAGAGATATATATATATATATATATATATAGAGAAATAAATAAATAGCGAGGGAGGGGGAGGAATACTTAGTAAATTATAAACAGAATCGTATAGAAGAGCATTCACAATACGGAGGCTGAAAGCCACAGCAATTTAATTAAAAACAGATAACATTTATGAAAAGGTTGCAAAAGTACTGCGAATCGCATAGAAGAGCACTCACTAACACAGAGAGACAGAGCTAATAACTGATTAAAATTATAATGAGATTACACAAGTTTTGCGAATCGCATAGAAGAGCAGCCACTGCACGCTGCATTTTTGTGCCTAATTAAAATTGCTCTTCATTGCAGGAGAAGATAATCATGCATAATCATACATATATATATATATGTATCTGTATATATTTGTATATATGTATATGCAAGCAACTAGCATCAATTGTGGCCATAAATCATGGGGCCAAGTCAACTCGTGCTGTTAACGTATCGCTGAGCTATTGAGCTGCTAAACAATGCGCTTTACATGCGATATCTCCATGGCTTTGGCTGCGATTTATTTGCATTCAGCAAAAGTATCCACATTGACATTCAGCTAACAATATACTTATCCACTTGAAAGCGGATGCTGGAGCGTCTGCTGGGAGCAGCAGAAGCAATTGCTGTAAAAGCAACAACAGAAATAGTAACAACAGGAATAGTAACAACAGCAACAGCAACAATATCAATAGCAATAGAAGCAGAAACAGCACAAGCAACAACAGCAATAATAGCAGTGGCAGCAATAGCAACATCAGCAGCAGCAGCAGCAGCAATAGCAGCAATAGCAACAACAGGAATAGTAACAACAATATCAATTACAATAGCGGCAGCAATAGGCACACAAACTGCACAAGCAACAACAGCAGCAATAGCAATAGCAATAGCAACAGCAACAGCTATAGCAACAGCTACAGCAGCAGCAACAACAGCAGCAACAACAGCAACAACAGCAATAACAGCAGCAGCAATAGCAACAGCAACAATAGCAAGAACAGCAATAGCCAATATTAGCAATACCAACAGCAGCAATAGCAACAACAGCAGCAACAGCAGCAACATCATCAGCAACAGCAACAACAGCAGCAGCAACAGCAGCAGCAACAGCAATAACAGCAGCAGCAGCAACAGCAGCAACAACAGCAACATCAGCAAAAACAGCAGCAGTAACAGCAACAACAACAGCAACAACATCAGCAATAGCAACAGCAGCAGCAGCAACAACAGCAACATCATCAGCAACAGCAGCAACAGTAGCAGCAACAGCAGCAGCAACAACAGCAACAACAGCAACATCAGCAATAGCAACAGCAACAATTCCAATACCAACAACAGCAACAGCAACAGCAACAACAATACCAACACAAACACCAACACCAACAACACCAACAACACCAACAACAACAACAACAATTGCTTTGGCAACTGTTTTGCTTCTTCTTCTTCTGGCAGCCCTCGGCATCGGCAGACTTCTTTTGCGGGCAAACAAATTGCTGTCAACGGCGAAGCCCATAAAAGTAAAGTAAAAATAAACAATTTGACTCGAATATAAAACACGAAAAACAGCTGTCCATCAGTGGGGAGGGCACACTGTGCGTGTGTGTGTGTGTGTGTATGTGTGTGTGTATGTGTGTGTGTGGATATGAAGTGTGACTGTGACTCGCTTAGAGGCTTAATCGATTTCCAATGTGAACAATTAGTTTGAACGCAAATTGCCCGCATCGCTGAATGCGCCTGAAGCCCGCCGCCAGCAATTGGGGAAAATGGGGGAAATGTGAGCTGGGAAATGGGAAATGGGAGCTGGGAAATGGGAAATGGGAAATGGGAAATGGGAACTGGGCAACGAAGGCCACTCAAATTAAGTGACATGCCGACCAAATACATAATGAATTATTTCTTAAGCAGTTAACCACAGCGGACAGTAGCCAGCAGCCAGAGAAAGTGAGGGGGACAGAGAAAGGGAGAGAGGGAGAGGGGGAAGGGGGGAGACAGCAAAAAAAAGTCGTAAGAACAAACGAATTTGGGTCAATCGAGGACTGAGCCTTGGCTATGGACATGGAAATGGAGACGGACTGGGCGACTGCGATGCGTTTGGCTGCCGTTAAGTAAATCAAAAACATTTGCCAACTGCCAGCGGCATGTGGCAGGAGTAGGGGGAAGGGGGAGGGGGAAGGGGGCAGAGAAGGGCTCAGAAGTGGAAGAGATGAGGGCAGAGACAGGAATTGCTGCAGGAGCTGAGACTGGAGATGAGGCTGGAGCTGAAGCAGGAGCTGAGGCGGAGGCAGCGACGAGGGCAGAGAGGGCGACAGAGGCAGAGGCAGAGCCAGAGACAGGGACTGTTGCAGGAGCTAAAGCAGGAGCTGAGACAGGGGCTGAGGCAGAGGCAGAAGCAAGGGCAGAGATAGAGACTGAGACACGGCCTGAAGCTGGAGCTGAGAAGGGGCGGATTCATGCTAAAGCGACAATTATGTTGGCTATTTATCGTCCAGACAACCAAGTGCCAAATAAAAAAGCAACAACAACAACAACAAAAACAACAACAGCAGCAGCAGCAGCAACGTGTCACAGTAAAAAAAGGAAAATATTAATAATGACCTGCCACGCCCCCTCAGCCCAAACAGACGCCTTTTGGCATATATAAAAAATGAAGATCATTGACAGGCGAATATATATTATGAGTGTTGTTGTTGTTGTTGCTGCTGCTGCTGCTGCTACTGCTGCTGCTGCTGCTGCTGCCATTCCCTGCCTCTGCTGAGCAGCTGTGGCAACATGACGTATGAGCGATATGCAGACCTTTAAGTGTCGCAGTTGGATGGAGGTGAGAGCCGGAACAATAAAAAAAAAATAAATAAAAAAAAAAACAAGCCTAAAAGGCTTATAAATAATGATGTTGGGCAAAAGCAAATTGTTGGGGATTGATAGATATGATTTGTAAAAGGAATTGTGGCAATCGAAAGGCAGCTTCAACCGATTCGGAATATCTGCCAGTCAAGCACAGAGGCCTGGCACAAAATCAATTACAGCTATGGCCAACAAAAATGAAGAAGAAGAAGAAGCAGCAGCAGCAGCGCGAAATAGGCGCCAAATTGTTAGGCAGTCTTTGATTGCTGCTCGCTGGCGAATGAATGGCTTCCGACAGCGGCAGAGGTGGCGGCAGAGGCAGCGACAGCGACAGCGGCAGAGGCAGCGACCTGGCATGTCAATGAACTTTGTAAACAATTTTTAATCACATGTCCTTTTTGGCCCGAACTCGACGAACTGCCGACTTCCGATGCGGCACTCGCTCTGCGCTCTGCGCGCGCCACGTTCCACGTTCCACATCAAACAACAGCCCATTGACGCCGATTTCAAATTAAATTGAATAAATCTCAGCCTACGCAGCTGGCCGGGGTAATGAAGTTCTGCCAACTATGCTACAGTGGTTTGAGTGCCTGTTTCAAATGTGTTCAGCTTGAGATTGTTTATATCTGATTATATTGATTATGCTATATCTGATTATATTGATTATATAGATATATATATATATATATGATCAATGATCCATAGTTTATTGATAGTATACATATAAATAGCAGATAGATAATATAATAATAATATGTAGAAATATTAGATATATATATATATATATATATATATATATATATATATATATATATATATATATATATATATATATATATATATATATATATATATATATATATATATATATATATATATATATATATATATATCTAATATTTCTACATATTATTATTATATTATCTATCTGCTATTTATATGTACATATACTATCAATAAACTATGGATCATTGATCATGATCTGTCAACTATGCTACAGTGGTTTGAGTGCCTATTTCAAATGTGTTCAGATTGAGATTGAGATTGTCTATATCTGATTATCTTGATTATGCTATATCTGATTATCTTGATTATGCTATATCTGATTATCTTGATTATCTATATCTGATTATCTTGATTATGCTATATCTGATTATCTTGATTATCTATATCTGATTATCTTGATTATCTATATCTGATTATCTTGACTATCTATATCTGATTATCTTGATTATCTATTATCTTGATTATATATATTTCTAATTTCTCTATATTTTCTGTCTCTCTGTATATTATTTATATACTTTTTATACATTATTATTTTATTATTATTATATTATCTAATAAAATAAATAAATAATAATAATAATATAGCTTAAATGTACATTAATTATTTTCGTAATTTTCGTATTAATTTTTATTTATGTATTATGGCAGAGGAACAATTTTTTCATAAGAAATTAAATACAATAAAAATATTAATTTAAATATATACAAATTGAACATAATATTGTATATCATTTCCTTTTAAAGGTTTCTCTGTAACGCCTTGGCATTGACGAGACAAATTTATGAGTGAAATCGAGCGGAATGAGGAGACACTTCAGTGCTTCCTTAATACGTTTTTCAGCATCGCCTTGGATGTTATAGTTCATAGGCAAATGCCAAAGATGATTAATTGGATTTAAATCTGGCTGATCCGGCTTATCTCGGAAATGGCCGTAAATTCCGTACTCCACTCAACGGCGTCTGAAGGTGGTCGTCAATCAAGTTATAAGAACGTGTTCTTTTGGAAATAGAGGAAATTATATGTTTGTTTGTGAGAGGAAAGTTACTTTTAGATAAGAATTTTGAGTAAAAGTTGAAGCTCTACGGACAGACTATTAGTTAGAACCGTTAGTTAGAACAATCTTTAATTAACCATTTGCTTTGCTCATTTCATTTGTTGATTCACTTGCAATCCACAGCTGAGTAGCTCTAGAACATCGGACAACTGACTAAAACTAAACTTTAGACTTCCTAGTCACCCGAAGAAGTTTAGTTGTTTATTCTTGTTCAAGCAACTTTGCTTGAATACGAAAACAGCTGGCGGCAAAAAGAAAAAAACAAAACAGATTTTAGTTTTATAAATATATTCAGATAAACATAATTAAGTCAAGTTTTACAACTAAAACACGGAACTAGTTTTAAAAGAAATGATTTTATTTTATTTATAATAATTTAACACATATATTTGTGGGCGAAAAAATTAAATGCATTTTTATTAATCTGTATAAAATCTATATAAAATATTAATCTATAAGAAACTTCTGAATTGATTATTTAATCATAACTTATTAACTTTAACACATTCCTAAAAAGGAGGATATACGATTATGTGAAAGTTTGTTTACATGACATGTATTGTTTCAATTATCTAAGTTATCTAAGAGATATATGAACATCGAAAAAACTCTACCGATCTATCGCAAAATGATCACTTATTTTAATAGCTCTACTTTGTTCAACAAACAAGCGAGAACTCAATCTTTAAACTCCAACTTAACATGCAGATCTTACATACATATTTTCCTGTTACTATATAATACTTCATTTCTATGAAATCTTTAATCAAATTGATCTACTCATAGTTTAATAGATCAGCATCCATGATCATGATCAATGTAAAACTAGTAATTCGTCTTGAATGCTGATTTGAGACTTACCAGAAGAGGTTCCTCTAATATATATAAATCGACAGATATTTTCTTTAATAAATTAGATCTTACTATCGATCAATAGATCAAGATCATTATCATTATCTAGCTAATGTCCATGATTTAGAAGATATTGTTTTATACTTGAGGTTAACCAGCTGGAAATGCTTCCCCCTTATTAGATATTTTCTTTTATCAAAGAGATCTTGTCATCGATCAATAGATCAGCATCATGATCAATATGAAGATTCCTTTGATAATCAGTATAGATATATTTGTAAATGCCTTTAGAGATATTTTCTTTAATAGATAATAGATAAGATCTCATTATCAATCAATAGATCGTCATCAAGATCATAAATTCAATATTCAACTCTCCTATATCTATAGATACCTATAGCTACCTAAGGTTAACCAGTCGTCGATGCTGTCAGCTTAAGTGCCTGCAAACATCTTCAGCCTTGACAGATATTTTCTTTAATCAAGTAGATATTATCATTGATCGATAGATCATCATGTTCAATATGGAACTCATAAATACCTATGAAATATGAACTTATGTATATACATATGTATTTAAGTACAATCAAACATCTTCTATCTTAAAAGACATCTCAGCATAGATCATGATCATTCAGTTCATTATGCAACTCTCTGATATCTATAGATATACCTATAGCTACCTGAGGCTAACCAGTCGTAGATGCTGTCAGCTTAAGTGCCCGCAAACATCTTCTGCCTTGACAGACATTTTCAATTGTGTGTGAAATTGCCTTGGGGCTGATTATCAATTTGAGTGGCGCAACATGTTGCGGAGCTGCGGCACACTGTGCGGCATTAGTTAGCGGCAATGGCGCAAACAATGGGGGCATTAATTTCTCAAAGGCTGCGGCACAGCTGCACAGGGACGAAGGTAGGGCTCGGGCAAGGGGTGGCGCAGGAGCAGGAGCAGGAGCGGGGGCAGGAGCTGGGCCAGCAATGGCAGCTGGGGCCATGTGGAAGTGCGTCAACACGCTCTTGTTGTTGGCCCATCGACGCGTTGACGCTCGACTAAGCTGGCAGAGATTTAGCATGTCGCGAATGGTTGCGGCAGCGGCAGAGGCAGCGGCAGAGGCAGAGGCAGAGACAGAGGCAGCGACAGCAGCACCTGCGTGCTAAATGAGCGTTCGTCTTGAGTGTCGAGCGTTCCACTTTGGCTACGTAGTAGCAAGTGTTTTTTTTTATTTCTCTCTCTCACACACACTCTTTTTCTCTCTCTGTCTCTTTCTCCCTGGCGAGGTCATTGCACCACGAATTCGCCGCTGCCGTTGCCATTGTCCGAGGTCCACGTTTACGTGTTGCGTGTTTTGTTTTTAATTGGCAAAACAAACGTAATTAAAGCATTCAGCAGCCAGATTGAATAATGAGTAATCACCGGAGGAGTTGAGAGAACAGGCAACAGGCAACACCCAACGCCCAACAGGCAACAGGCCACAGTCAAGGGAATTGGTTACAGGCAACCAGTGAACTGGCAATTAGTGCCAGCAGCTCCCTCTCTGTGTGTGTGGGCCAACTGAGCCGAGTGGGCCGAGTGACCCCTGGCCGCAAGTAACTGGTAACTGGTAACTGGTAACTGAATCCTAAATGCGCACACATAACAAAGACGCCAGTGCGTGCACGTAGACACGCCCTCACGCATCAGTGATATACTTGTGATTCTGCGGCCAGTTAGTTGGAAGGGGCCAACAGGAGGCAGCAGCAACAGCAGCAGCAGCAGCAGCAGCAACAGCAGCAGCAGCAGCAGCAACAGCAACAGCAACAGCAGCAGCAGCCAGTGGGGCGGCAACAGTTGCTCGCCTCAGCTCAGCTTGCGGTTAGATAGTTACGGCCATGTTATGATGTTAGCTTGCACATTACCACATATATGTATATATCTCGAGATATTAACGCATTTAATGCTCAACTGCAGCTGTCCAAAAACTAATCAAGTTGTCACTCGGCTTACGTCCAGTGCGAAATCCAATCGCATTGAATTGCTCAAAATCACAAGTCACAGATTACACACAACACTGGCCAACAGCATTTGGGTACAAATGGCGCACGGCACTTTGCATCACAAACTGAAAGCAAAAGAAATTTTCAAACAAAATTCCAAAATATTTGTTTTCTTACAAAAAAATATTTTTTTTAATTAAGTTTGATATTGATAGATTTTTAACCACTTTAAAAGGCTTTAGTTTGATAAATTTATTTTTTTAAAGAAATTTATAACTTCTGTAATTGCTGTAATTGGTTAAATTATTAGTACAATTATCGGGGTTTTCTATTTCTTTGATTTTTCCCCCAAATAATTAAGTCATATTATATACCATGTCATATTTCTAAGTAAATATCTAAGCAGAAAAGGCCTAGTTCCTAGTCTAAACTCTTTAAGTATTGTAAGATACCATTCACAAAAAACTGTAATTATAACAAAGAGTGAAATAAATTGAAATTGAAATTGAAATAGTACAATTATGAATCAATCAATCGCTTTCCACTTATTACATGACTAGAAAGTTTTTAAAAGTTCCCAGTTTCCAGTTCGACACTTGAAATTTTTGAAATAAAAATTTAAAATTAAAAATTAAAATTTTTGAAATAAAAATTAAAAATTAAAATTTTTGAAATAAAAATTAAAATTTTTGAAATAAAAATTAAAATTTTTGAAATAAAAATTAAAATTTTTGAAATAAAAATTAAAATTTTTGAAATAAAAATTAAAAATTAAAATTTTTGAAATAAAAATTAAAAATTAAAATTTTAGAAAAAGTTAATCTGAAAAATTCTTCAACACTTATTAAAAGTTTAAATAAAAATTAATATTTAAAAATAATAATAAAAATTTTCACTTCAAATTTTGTTCAATTTATATCACCTAAAATTAATACAAACCACTTATAATTTTAAAAAATGTTTTCATATAATTTTTTTTACGTTTTAATTTAATTTTAATTAAAACTTTCCAGTTTTTTTAAAGGTTTTATTTTTAAATTTATTTGTTTTTTTTTTAACATTTTTATTTTATTTATGTTAAGTTTTGATTAAATATTTTTATTTTATTTTATTTGTTTAAATTTAAATTTTTCAACATTAGCTTAAATTAAAAAAATATATATATAAAAGATTCAATTTTTTAACATAAAAAATTGTTGTATACACAAATCGAATTTTATTTTTATATTTTGTATTTTGTTTTTTTATTTTGTTAAAATTAATTTTTTATATATTAAAATATATTTATATATTTTGTTTAAATATTTTTATTTTTATTATTTTACTTTTATTTTTTAAATATTTTTGCTTTATTTATTTTAATTTTTCAACATTTGTTTGTTAAATTTAAAATTGTTTAATATTTTTATATTATTTATTTATATTTTTAATTTTATTTATATATCTTATTTATTTTAATTTAAATTTTTTTTTAACATTTTTAATTTATTTTAGTTTAAAAAAAAATTGTTTTTAAACTAAAAAAATTGTTATATATTTCGAATTTAGTTTGAGTAGGAAATCAAATCTTAAAATGAAGTAAGATTAAATGAAATTGTATTCAAATATTTATTTATTTCAAAAGTTTTACTTTTTTTACACATTTTTTAATTACATTTCCTTTTACAAGATCAAAAAAAAGTAAAACTTTGTTTTGATTATTTGAATTCATACTTTTTGACTAATTTGAAAAGTTTGTGATTTATTTATTTGTTAATATTCAAAAATTGATAAAGTATACGCAATTGTTGAGCTCTAAGGACTAGGCCAATGTAATGATGCCAATTACACAGCAGAAGCTTGGAGCAATGCAATTCTGGTTGCAGATGGACATTGGAAGGAGTAAAAGCTGTTTGTCCAGGTAACTCATTTCCCCATTCTTGCACTGTGTTGGACTGTGTTGCTTGGCCAGTTCCATTGTCTGTTCGATTCAATTATGTGTTTAGTCATTTTGCATTTGGGGTATGCCAGCGATAGCATTTGCTAAGCAACATTTTCTCTTTGTTCTGACAAATGGCTAAGACTGAAATATTAATTATTTGCTCAAAAGGTAGAACATCAGGCTTAAGAACAGCCCAAATGAACGGTGCAAATTTAATGTGAATGTCCATTCATAGAATATAATAAGTCCAAGAGCTTACAATCGGAAATGCAATGGAGCTCTCGCATATTGTACGGGGATTAAGGTGAGGCAAGTTAAAAATTCTGAAATTTGATTAGAAATCCAAGTACGAATTCGAGTTGCCGAGACAATGGTCTGTCGCTTTTAATTACTGGAGCACAATTCGTGTGTTAATTGAACTGAAATGCAGCGAGGCATCGACTTAAACGAATCTCTGACAAATGCCACAAAAATTGAAAAGAATCATCTCGGCGTTAATGAAATGAGCTATCAGAAGTCATCCAAGTGTCTTTTGTTGCTAGGTGGGCACAAATTGTGACTGAGACTGGGACTGGGACTGGGATTGGGACTGCGACTGAGGAGGAGACTGTGACGGAGGCTGATGAACACATGTTACACCACACACACTATTGATTTCCACGGCCGTATTGTGTACGGGTTGCCAGCTTGCCTGCCGAACTAATCTGTGTCGCTCTCGAAATATTATAGAACATGCTGCGTCAAGGCATTTCTCTCGGTCTACTCTTCTCCTCTTCTCCTCCTCTCTTCTCTTCTCTTTTTTTCTTCTTTGGTCTTGATAGTGGCGGCGCATTCAAGGGAACGGCTGATAGGCATTCACACGTACCCAGACGAGGGGCGCGCCAAAAGACAACAGCAATAATATCAACAATACCAGCAGCGAGGGTGGCTTCGCAACTTTCGCCCAACATCTCATTAAACACACAAAAGTAGACAACAACAAGAAAATAAAAAAAATTGAACGCTTTTTCAATGTCAACGAAGTTCAGGTCTTTGTTACTTCGACTGGCTCTGGCTGGCATTTTGCAGCTCTTCCTTTAAGGGTAGACTCTCCCCCCAGTCCCTATGCTGCTCAGCCACCCCCAAAAAAAGCGCCTTGCACGCACTTCTTAAGTAACCGCCGTGCTGTAAAAATTTTTGCTACTGACCTACTTTTGCCAGGCGCGGGGAAAATAAAAAAAAAATAAGAGAAAAATGAAAAAAGCACAAGTAAGAACGTTAAATTCGGGCGTAACTGACTTCGTGATACTCTGTTCCCATAGGAGCATCTGGTATATTAAAGTTGAGCTGGGCGCTACAAACATTGTCGTCGGTTTGCCATGCCCCCTGTGGGCGTGGATATATAATTTTATAGATCTTTAAAGAATCGTAACTTACATACCAAATTTCAGCAGTCTAGCTTTTAAACTGTTAAGGATACAGTTTTACCTGATTTGCCATGCCCCAAATTGGCAAAGATACATCCGTCATATCTTTTTGATCTTGGGTTGCTAATCTGAGTGTCTATGTACCAAATTTCAAGTATCTAGCATCAATAATAATCAAAATACATATATTCAGATCCGATTTGCCACGCCCTCAATGGGGTTAGCCATATTCAGCAATCATCAATCTTTATAGAATCTGAGCATTAGCTTACATGCCGAATTTCAGCATTTTGGCTTTAAAACTGTTCAATATACACTTTTAACCGATTTGCCACGCCTCCAAAAGGCGTAGATATAGGCGCCATACGTTTTTAATTCTGGGTCTAAATTGCAACTCTCTATCTCAACAATAAATATGAAATATGCAAGAAAAGCATTTTCCGTTTTACCACGCCTCTAGAGGCCGTATCGACAAAATCTTGACACTTTGTAATTCGGGACTATACTCAAGCATATATTTCAAATTTCAAGTCTCTAGCTTCAATAGCATAGAAATATTTGGCATTCATACGGAGAGACGCACATTGCACAAAACCAATATACTCTTCATCCCTTTTCGAGCAGAGTATAAAAAGGAAAATGTTGCCACGCTTGGTTTTTGTTTGACTTGTCCAGACATATCGATGGCGTTGTTGGCATTACACAGCCTGCGCTTGTGCCTAGGGCTGGGACTGAGGCGGAGACTGTGACTGTGACTGCGACAGTCACCGTGACTGCCTCCGTGACTGTCGCCGTGACTGTGCGCCTGAAATATCAAAGTTAAAGTCGCAACAGTTGCAGACAGCGACGACTGATTGTGACAAGGTGTCGTGCTTAGGCACTGGGACTCGAGCAGCGGCACAGTAAAGCGGGCTGAGTTACCTGACATGTCACGGCCAGGTAGGCAGGCAGGTAGGTAGGCAGGCGGCCGGGCCGGGCTGGCGGGCTGCCTAGCTGCCAAAGGCCGCTGACAATCAACAAAGCTACTCGGTGCAATGCACACACTGCGGAAACGGAAGCTGCAGCCATGTTGCCAGTGCTGCGAGTCGGCGATGGAAAGGAGGACAATATCGTCGAGCAGCTGGCGACTGCCAGCAAATAGAAACCGAAATCAAAATGACAATCGTAAAATGTAAAAATGTTGAAATTCAGTAAATTGGTTGTAGGCAGCGCAGGCAGCGCGATGACGACTGCGATTCCAATGATGACAACAGCTGATGACAAAAGCTTAATGCAACGACGAACGAGAAGAGACGAACGACGGACGGACGACGGACGACAGACGGACGACAGGCGACTGCGTCGCGGTCGACTCTCGAGCGCAAAACAGGGTGAAGGACACGGCGCGTGCATAACGTAACGCTTATTGAAATAGTTCTGAAGTGAGCTCGACGACGCCAGCAACGACAGCGACGACGGCAACGACAGCAGCAGCATAAGATTTCAGTGCCAGCCCAGTTGAGTGCATGTGTCTAAGTGGGCCTTAGACCCAGTTACTGCGACTGCGACGGCGACGGCGACGGCGACTGCGGCTGTGACTCTGACTGTGGCAGTGGCAGTGGCTGTGGCTGTGCCTTCATCGCCTTAGTAGCTCGCAATTGTTCAGCTAACAATCTGCCCTAACGAAGGCAGCAGCAGCAACAACAGCAACAACATTGACAGCAGCAGCAACAACAGCAACAACATTGGCAGCAGCAGCAGCAGCAGCAGCAACAGCAGCAATTTGAACACAGAAGCAACAATAACAGCAACAACAGCAGCAGCGATAGGAACAACAACAACAGCAGCAACAACAGCAGCAACAACAGCAGCAACAACAGCAGCAACAGCAACAGCAACATCAGCAGCAAACAACAGCAGTAACAACAGCAACAGCATCCACAGCCAAAGCAGCAACAGCAACAAGACTGCAGCAGCAGCAGTAAAAGTAGCAGCAACAGCAACAATAGCAGCAGCAACAGGAAAAGCAACAGCAATAGCAATAATAGCAGCAACATTTACACTAGCAGCAGCAACAGCAACAACAGCAACAGCAGCAGCACACGCAGCAGCAACAGCACCAACAAAATCAGAAGCAACAGTAACAACAGCAGCAATATCTACACTAGCAACAGCAACATTAGCAACAGCAGCAACAACAACAGCAGCAGCCGCAACAGGAACAACAGCAACATCAGCAAAAGCAACAGGAACAACAGTGGCAACAACAGCAGCAACAACAACAGCAACATCAGCATCAGCAATAGAAACAACAGAAGCAACAATAGCAACAGCAACAGCAGTAGCAACAACATCAGCAGCAGCATCAACAATACCAGCAACAGCAACAGCAACATCAGCAACCACAGCCACATCAGCAGTTGGGATCCCTTCTCATAGCAGACACAGCAGTGGCTGCTGCTCGGGGGCTTATTTAGCGCCGCAGCCGCTAAGGAAAGAGCATTGCATAGATTTTTATCGATTGGCCCCGCGCTCTGTGGGCTTAGCAATGGCAACAGCAGCAGCAGCAACAGCAGCAGCAGCAACAGCAGCAGCAGCAACAGCAGCAGCAGCAACAGCAGCAGCAGCAACAGCAGCAGCAGCAACAGCAGCAGCAGCAGTAGCCAAAATGCCAGCGATAGCCACCGAGAAGCAGCGCCTTCAAGCCGACTGAGCTGAACTGGGCTGAGCTCATTCATCTCTTGCGTTATTTAGCATATTTCATAATTGCACAAGGACCACAAGTAAAATGAAATTCCGCTTCTGGCATTTGCACATGTTGCATGCGTGTTGTTGCAAGCGCTGAGAGCTGTTGTAATTATACCCTGAACCCAGTGTAAATCGGATTTTAGGGTGTATTAGCTTTGTTTGAATGTATGTGACAGGCTGAAATATATGAGGCAAACAATATATTTTTGGTCAGAAAAATGAACTGAGACGTTATAGTAATGATCGTCCGTTCGTCTATTCGAACTTATGAACTTAGAGATCTCATAAGCCATAAATACTAGGGATTTGAAATTTAAAATGCAAACTCGTGTATACTACATAGTGTACGAGTCTTTTATTTTTATTGATAACTCATCGCATTTTCTTACTATCGTTAAAAATCGATATTTTTGCCGTGGTTTTTTAGGCGTAACTTGAGTACCGTAAGAGCTTAAGACTTCAGATATACTGCGTATGTCCGTACGATGAACATAGGAATTCGGGAAATTCTGGATGCTCAACAAACAAGTTCCCATGCCCAGTAAGGGTATCTCCTGGTCGAGCACTCTCGACTCGAGCACACATACTTCTGATAATTATGAAATCATTTTCTGCAGCTGCCCTCGTCGATATTAAATGCAAATTCTTTGCATATTCATTGCAAATTGTTGCAAGTGGCTGTTGGAGCTGGTCCAGGTAAGTCCCTGGCATCGATTTCGCATAAATCTCCGGGTAAGTGGCTTTGCCGTAATGCGAATGTCTTTCAATTGGAGCAGTGCGCGCATTCCATCATTGGTTAAGGCTTTTTATCGCATTCCCTTTGCTTCGCTGTCCGCGGTCTTATTTTCTATTAGCATCTGAAGATTTGCCGCTGATGTTTCAGCGCTGATTGCCTAACCTGAGAACCTGAGAAACTGAGAACCTAAGCAGAAGAGCTTATAAACACTTGCCTGCTGCAGCTCCAGAGAGGGCTTCACGCAGCTTGCCCAGCGCCAGGCCTCGTCCTCGTCCCCGTCCTCGTCCTCGTCCTGGCCATTCATTCAGCCGCATCTGCATCTGATACCAGTTTATTGTCATCATCAACTCCCTTTTTAGCCATTGCCAGTGCCAGTGCCAGGGCGGCTCATGTTGTGATTTTCTTCTTCTTATTCTGCTTCTCCTTCTCGAAACCTGCTTATCAAAAGCCCATGATATCAGAAATTAAATTCTAACTTTGACGCTGCGGCAAAGGTGCGGATTCCTGCTGCACTCGACTTTCGTCATGATTGCCTTCAGAGCTCTATGAATGCGAGTCGAGCGAACAACTCAATATATATTAAAAACTTATTTTATTTTTAGATAAAGAGAGAGAGAGAGAGAGAGAGAGAGAGAGAGAGATAGAGAGAGAGTCTTTTGTAGCAAAAGTAAGTAATAGAACTCAATCATTGTGGAACATTTGAATTAGAACTTAGAAGTGCATAAAGCACTTATCTGTGGTAAAGTTGTACTATATTGCTTCTAGATCTGCTTGATGGGGGTATTATAAACTGACCTAAGTACTGAAGGACTATGACTTAACCCATTTCTATCTTAAGCCACTTGTATCTGTAGCCAGAAAAGATATATGAAGTCAGGTTTCTGAATTCTGCATATTTATTTATTATTTATAGACCTATATATGTGGCAGAGTTTAACTAAATTGCTTCTAGATCTGCTTCAAGGAGGTTTTATAAACTGAATGAAAGTATTTCATCCATAAGCTGACCTGAACATCAAAGGTCTGTGACTTGACCCATTTCTCTCTGTAACCAGAAGAGATCTAATCTGTATATTTAACTATTATTTTCGAGCTCTTGCAATATGAATTCAATTTTGGCTTACACTAAGAGCGTAATACGCCTAGAATGTATATATTGTATAAATATATTATATTTATATTTACTACATCTTTGACTTCTTTCCTCTACTCCCTCTGTCCTACCTCTGCCAAAGCTCTTTTACTCCTATTTATTATCTCATTGTTGAGTTCTGCACTCAATTTTAATTGTTCACATTGAAACCATGAAAAAATGCGTTTGCTTTTTGCTGCAATCTAAATTAAAATTGTTCTTTGGTTTCATGACGAATGTTAAATGAAATGTGAAAAAAACAAAATAATGCAAAATCCTTTACAAAATGAAATCAATAAACTAAACGTTTCCAAGCAACTTAAGGATGCCCTAAGGATGTTAATTAACACAAAAACTTTTATCGAACCAGTTTCATTTCATTTCTCACAGTTTTTATCTGTCAATTCATATGAGTTTTTCATCAGAATGAATATAAATAGTTGAAGTAAATATTTCAAAAATAAATATTAAAATATTCATAAAAAAAATATTAATAAATATTAAAAAATATATTCAAATTAATAGTAAATTCATAAAGGAAAACAATTACAACTTAATTTATACGCAAAAATTTAAATACCAAACATTCATAAAAATATAAAATAAAATAACAAAATTTATGTAAATAAAATAAAAAATAAAATAATTAAATATATTGAGCAAAATATATAAATATTAATAAATAAAATTGTTTAATAAAAATAATTTATTTATAATACAATAAACCCAATTAATACTAAAAATAAACGTAAATTATTGATAAATATGCTTAAAATACAAAAAATAAATAAATAAATGCAAATTTAAGAAAAATTCGAAATTTATAAAAAGAAATAAATATTATGAAAATAATAATATATAAAATATAACTAAATATATATTTTTTAAATATAATCCCTTAAAATATACAAAACTAAATAAAAAATATAAAAAAAAAACGAAAAACAATAAATATTATAAATATTATATATTTTATAAAAATATTTTAAAACAATATTATAAATATATTATACCTATTGTTTTTCGTTTTTTTCTTTTAATATTCCCTATTTAGCTTGGTATATTTTAAATTATGTTTTTTTTTATTTATATTAATTTATTTTTAATTTTAATTAATTAATTAATTTTTTATTTATATTATTTTTAATTTTTGTATATGTATTATAAAATATTTATATATATAAAAAAAAAACGAAAAACAATAAATATTATAAATATTATATATTTTATAAAAATATTTGGAAATAATTTTATAATTAAATTGTATTTATTTTTCTTTTTTTTTTATATATTCACTATTTAATTTTGTATATTTAAATTTTTTTTATTTACATTAATTACGCATTTGCAAATTTTTGTATATGTATTAATATATTTATAAATAAATAAAAAAAAAATGTATGATAACTCGAAATTAATATTAAAAAATAAAACAAATATTCAAAAATACAAATTTGAAAAAAATAGAGATTTGTATACATTCAAATAATACAATTTCTTTTCTGTTTAAATTAAAATAAAAAAAATATTGGCATTATATTATGAATTTTTTTATTTTTTTGCATACATTTATATTAATATTATTTATATTTATTTTTTATAAATGTATACTTATTTAAATATAAATACTGTATTATCTTATATTTATATTGAATTTTTTATTTTTAATAGTTTTTTAATTTCACACTTAACAGAATATTTTTTATATAAAAAAGAGAGAACTTAATTTTATATTTTCAAAAATCGAAACTAGTGTATATATTTTTATAAATAATGCAAATATATTTTTTATGAAAATTAAAAAATAAATAAAAAAATAAAAAAAAAATATTAAAATTTTTTCTTTTTTTAATTTTCGACTCAAAAGCAGAACATATATCATATCACTAATTTGATATATAAAAACAATATTATTGCGAAAATCTCATGCAGCAGCTCGGCTAAGCACAAGTTTCAGTTGGCCCAAAGGCGCACTCGTGGCTAACAGCAGCTTAACAGCTGGGGAAATTTGCGGCTAACAGTGGCCGCTAAAATATCCCTCACGTAGCACGCCGCTGGCCTGATAAGAAGCGCGTCACAGGCGGACTTCGAGTCAGTTGCCAGCGAGCAACCGAACGACATGGACGTGCAGCAGCAGCAGCAGCAACCATAGGCAGAGCCACTTCAAGCCAACTTTTGAATGGACAACGGTCAGCAGACAGTCAGCGTTAACTCAAAAAAAGAAAGGAAAAAAACAAATTTGAAGTTTACGTTATTTTGGTTTTTTTTTTTTGTTTGTTTGAAGTGAATGAAAGTGAATGACTCTTAAAAATAAATAAAATAAAACAAATAATAAAAATCAAAAATGTTAAAAATTGTTAAAAACTAAAAAAAAATAGTGAATATCTAAAAAAAAATAGTTAGCAATTTTTTTATTTAAAAAAATTTTGTTTTCTGCTAAATTTTGCATTTGTTGCCTGTGACATTGCTTTGGCAAATAACAAACATATTGAGTGAGTGAGTGAGAGTGAGTGAGAGAGTGTGTGTGTGTGTGTGTGTCTGTGTGTGTTACGTGTTGTGCATGTGTAAGCAGGCGCATGGCTTAAATTGCTTGGCGCGCTTAAAAGTAGGCAACGGAAATGCAGCGCGCTGAACTTGGCTGGCATTTGCAAGTGTGTGTGTGTGTGTGTGAATGTGCATGAGTGAGTGAATGAGTGTACGTGTGACTGCATTAGTAAGTATGTGAGCAGTCAGTCTAAGCGACTTTTGCTAGGCTAGCTTAATTTTTTTTACAATTATTTATAATTAGCTTTACAGCTAAAGCAGCTCGAGTCCACCCACCGATCCGTATATATATATATATATATAAACATTACTGCCAACTGAGTAACGCATGCTGCCAAAGATAATACAAAAATAAACATTAAACTGCCAAGAAGAAGAAGAAGAAGAAGAAAAACAAAACAAAAACAGAAAAAAACTCTTTTTTTTTTGCAATTTTTTTTTGTTTGTTGAACAAGTGCAAAAGTATAAGAAGAAGAAGCAGCAGCAGCAGCGACAACAATCAACAATAGACGCCGCCAACGTGTTCACAATCCCGTTAAAGCTGACGCCCACAGAGCTGGCCGTGTGGTAAGTTGACATTTCCATTTCCACTTTTCATTCCTATTTTCATTCGCATTCGCATTCGCATTTTCATTCACATTTTCATTCGCACTCTTAGCAGCGTTTTGTTCGTAATACACGAACAAGCTGCAAACGCCGCTTGATTTCTAAGTGCATCTGCATGTTTGCATCTGTTCGATGGGGGGCTGGTGGCGGGGAGGGTGCGGCGAGAGGGGGGCGAGGTCGTGGTCGTGTGCGTTATTACAAGTTATGCGCGTGGCAAAGCCAACAAGCCAACAAGCCAACAGGCCAACAATCTAACAATGCCAGGCAGCTGCTACCACTGTTGCCTCTGCTGCCGCCGCTGCTCCCGTCGCTGCCTCTGCTGCCGCCGCTGCAAGCGCCGAGAAAAGTCACGTTGCCAATGGCAAATGGCAAATGGCGAATGGCGAATGGCGAATGGCAACTTCGAGTTGCTTTACCCCAAAACAACAAACTGTATATGGGAGCAAGAAGCAGAGCTGAAGCGTATAAAACCTAATTTTGTCACACACACACACACACATATATAGAGAGTCAGAGTGAGAGAGAGAGAGAGCAACTCTGTCCACTGATAGCAGTTGGCAAAAGTTGTCAAATTGCACGCTGCAGCGACGCAGCAGCAACTCTCATCAAGCCAAGGCCAATAATTGTCATTTACGAGCGGGGCAAAAAGACAGACATAGATATACATATATATAAGATATATATATTTGTATAGATATAGATATGCGCCAGCTCTTTCAAATTGTTTAAAAAACACGTTGCAGTCGGGTAGTATCGACTGCATAATACTCATTCGTTGTAAAAACAGCAAAAGCTCTATAACATAATTGTATAGTTATTTTATAATTAAGATTTTATATAGATATACACATATATTTGTATAGATATAAATATTACATTGTTGAAAAAAAAAAAAAAACAAATTGCATTCGGGCAGTACCGACTGCAGAATACTCATTAGCGATAAAAACTCTGCCAACTCTATCACATATATTGTATATATATGTAGATATAATATAGTATTTTTTATCTATAGCATATAATGTAAATGTATATAATTTTCAATTTTGAGTTTCTGATTCTAAAACTATATAATATGCATATTTTGAATTTGAAACACTCCCATTACACTTACATATATTTATGTATATATTTTTGGGCTGCCAACTCGAGAAGATATTTCAAATTTCAAATCTCTAAAAACACCCTAGATATAATTTTAATTAACAGGGTTTCTCATATACCAGAAATTGTATTTTCTGATTTAGTCTCAAAATATAATAGATAATAGAATATATACAAATTACTATATGGTAACATTCGATTTTCCACGTTCACAATTATTTTTAAGTCATCGATAGAGGTCAACAGTATTTATCAAATGATCAAAATTTCTAAGATTCTAACTGTAAACTTTAAGATGATTTGAGCTTTTTCAGTATTCCACAATCTTTTACAAACGTAAATACATACATATACTCCATATCATTTTGATCTAGGGTTGACAGCCAAATTTCAATTTTCTATCACTTTAAATACCAGAGTTTCTGATATACCAAAAATAGGATTCTCGATTTGCTTCTGCTCTATAGTTTGTAACTGGAAAATCAGAACAATTTATTATGTAAGATATTGCTGGCTAAATATTTCAAAATTTTGAGGTCTCTTACTTAAATATCTGTGAATTGGTTTGCATCCATATGAACATTGCACAAAACCAATATACCCGTTTGCATTCGTGAATGAGCGTCAAAAGCTAACAATGTGCAAATCGAAGTAGATGCACGACGTTTTATGGCGAGCATAAAAAAATGGTTGGCTTCAATTGAATTAGGTTTTCGCTTTTGGCCAGTGGCACTAACCAAATGGCCAATTGAAACATATTTTTCGCTTTGGCCAAAAGTGAATTAACTTGTTTTCACTTTGATTATGACGGAAAAATGAATTCCATAAATAACTCTAATTAACTTCTAAGTAATTGCAGTAGATGTATGTATGTATATAGATGTAAATATAAATATATATAGATATATATATTTCTCTCACTTTATCTTTCTCTTTCCCTCTCCCTCTGTCCCTTTTGCACTACAATCACACTTTGAATACTTTCGACTCTGCCACAGCAAACTGAGTCAAAGTTTTATAACTCGGGTCAAAGCAATTTATGGCAATCTCTCCCTCTCCCTCTCCCTCCCTCTCCCTCACCCTCTGTCTCTCTCCCTCTCTGTTAATACTGTTGCTGCTGCTCTGCATACAAATGTCAATTTCAATTGCAAATTAATCGTGCAGCCTCCCGTGTCACGCGCGTGTCACGCGCGCCACGTCGCCACAATCGCTCTGACCCTGAACGCCACACGCTGATGACTTTCGCGATAAGCCTTCGATTAAAAACTCGCCCATTTGCACTAGCCAACAAGTTTGTGGAACAGAAAAGTAAAGTAATAAAAATAAAAAAATATAAAAAAAATACATACATACATACATACATATATACATATATATATAAATTCCTATATATAATATATATAAATCCAATACATTTGCTTTGACCTGAAATTTGTCGGCTAGTGTTATCATCAGCAATGGCTACTCAGCACTTTCGCTCGTCCTTGCGCGCAAAGTTTTCCCAGCAAGTTTTCATCTAAGTTTTCATTTCTGTGCGTGTGTGTGTGTGCGTGTGTGTTTGTTCTCTTCTTCTTCTCTGCTCTTTCACGATTTTCTTTTAAATTATTTTCACTTAGATTTCTTTTTGCTCTTCGCTTGGCGGAGTTGGCGCCTGCAAGTATGCAACGCTCGCTTCTCCTGCTTCTTCTCCTGCTTCTTCTTCTTCTTCTCCTTCTTCTACTTTATTTCATTGGCTTTTGGGCCGCACGCGCTTTATTTCTATATTTTTTAATTAAAAGCTTAATTGGCTGCCACACCTTTGAGCAAATTAATATAAAAAACGATTGCGTAATTAAAAGCAAACAACAAACATATTTGCCGCTGTTCTTTTATATGTCTATTATATATATTATATATATCTTTGCCAAGATCTTTCAGCTCGATAGCTGCACAGACACGGACACGGACACGGACACAGCCACTGCCACGCCCACACACATCTCGACTCGTTGACGCCTCGTCGCAGTCCGCATAGAAATTAAAAACTTAATGGTCTGGCAAGCACACACACACACATACACTCTATCTCTCTCTCTCTCTCTCTCTCTCTCTCTCTCTCTCTCTCTCTCTTTCGCACACCCATCTCGTATGTTTAGCATTAGGCCTCAACAGCTTTGTAGCAGCAAGTGAAGTGCGCGTGGGCTTAGCCTAGTTCAATAGCTATGCAAATATTGACAGCTTCGTTTTACAGAATGCGGAATACATTAAAAGCGCTAAACGTTCCCTATGATAATTACGAAACTGCTAAATACCGCACTTTAAGCATAGTTATTGGTGCTAAATAGCTGGCCAAATGGAATGGGAAGGGGGTAATATCTTAAAGGAGGAACTAGAATGGAGTTAACTATAAAGAGATATGTATAGAGTTACATATATAGATATAGATATATATATCGATACAGAGATATAAATTGTATGAATAGATATATGAAGATGTATATATTAGTATAAATGTATGGAGTATATACTAACTACAGCTGATGTATAGTTGGATGAGTTCCTGAATTCTGAAAATCCTTATTAGATATATATTATTATATATAGTCAAGCACTTGTGAGGGCTTATAGTTCAACTCTTTCCCTCTCTATCTCTTTCTCCCTCTCTATCTTTCTTTACCTGCCGCTATCACGGAGTATTCCTACTTCTTTTTCCCTTTATATCACTTTTTCGTGCTCCACATACTCTTTTTCACACTCACTCGATATCTTATTCTGCCTCTAACACACTCACTCTCTCGCTCACACCTTCTCTCGCTCTTCAATCCTCTCTTTCACGCCATGTCTCTGTGCCTCTCTCTCTATCTATCTCTGTCTCCCCTCTCTTTTAAATATTTCTACAATCATGTTACTGATAACTTGAACGACTAGAGAGATTCTACAAAATGTAGTAGTAATACTTTAGTCTGATTACATTGGTCTGGTATATTGGTATATTAGTTTTCTACCACATCCGTCCAATTACCCGTTCGTCTATCGCACGACTGACGTTCCTTCTATCTAGCCGCCTGCCCATTCCGTGTCCGTCCAATCATTTGCCACTTTATCCGTTCGTCCTTTCGTCCGTCCATCCATCTGTCTGTCCGCCCGTTCGTCCATCGATCCGTCCGTTCTTCCATTTCTCCATCATCCACCTGTCCGTTCAATCGTCTTTCCGTTGTTTCGTCAATCTGTCCGCCCGTCTGTCCGCCATCCGTCAATACTCTCGTCTGTCTCTTCATATGAACCCAAACCTCTGGAACCCCTATCTCATAAAGTGTTCAGATATTCCCAATACATTTTCTGGAAGTCTGGCTGACCTAGTACATACCGATATCTCATATAAGAGAAAGTACTAGAGACATGAATACTACATATGAAAATATATGTATATACAGCTTAAATATCTGGTTCTTATGAGTGCGTCGCAAATCGAAAAAGTTCTTTACACTCACTAGCAACCGCAAGTCCCTCAGAATTCCTCTCGAAATAGTACCGTGAATTAGTAGTCTTTTTGAACCGACTTAAATTAAAGACTTAAAGTAAATACGACTTACTATATACAAATGCCTCTGTATATATATACTGACTCTCAATTTATTATGAGCTCGTCTTTTCATCAGCGATATCACGTCCTGCCCTGAACGAGAGCTGAAGATCTGTGCTGCCGATAGACGCTTTCAATGGAGTCTAATCTGATTTCGCGCGCGCTGATGATTAAAAGGACATTAGGAATGCATAAATCGGATGCTTTAAAACTCATTTAACTTTGATTCATCGCAATGCGCCGCCTGTCGCCGAGGCTTAAAGTCAAAGTTTTCCCGGTCTCCCTCTCTCCCCCTCTCTCTCTCACTCTCTCTCTCTCTCAGGGTTTTCCCGTATTTATTGACTTGTGTTGATTTCCTGGTTTTCTTTTTGTTGTTTTCTTATTTTTTTTTCTGTTTCTGTTTCCCTGATATGTGGCTTTCGTACAAACTTAATTTGTGCTTGGCTAGCGTGAGAATGTTCGGCTCGATGCGATTTCCTGTCGCTCCCTTTGTGCGCCGGGCGCAGGACGAAGCTCATTTTGTGTGTAAATTAAAGGAGGTTCGACAATTTTTTCGGGAACATTTGGGGACATTGGCCAGCTACCCGCTGGCAGGCGAACTAGAACACGCACACACACATACAGCCTCGCCTGTGTGTGTGTGTGTGTGTTGGTGTGTGTGTGTGGGGATATTCATCTATGTCGCACATCGTTAAGCGCTGCCAGTTTGACTTAATTTGCGTTAAACTTTTTTGTTAAACATATCACTCGGCTGGCAGCCCGGCCGCAAACAGGCCAAAAACCAAGCAAAACACACGAAGCGACGCGGGAAACACAAACAAAGGCATTAATCATGCCAGCTCAGGGACCAAATACATGCACACAAGCAAGAGTTGGAGCGAGAGAGAGAGAGAGAGAGAGAGAGAGAGAGAGAGAGAGACACAGAATGAGAGGGAGAGCAGAAAAAATGAGGCGTAACAAAGTCTATATGGGATTTATTAAGCATTTGTTTCGTTTCGGTTTTGTGTCTATCGAGAGCCTCAAAAATGCTCAAAATCAATGTCAAACAGAGAAGCTTCTCTCTCTCTCTCTCTCTCTCTTCATCTCTCTCCCTCTCTGTGTGTGTTTAGGTATTTTCATAAATGACAAACAATATAAAGCACAAATATGATTTAAAGAATTGACAAATACTCACACCTCAAGCAAAAATACTCGGAAAGAAGAGGAAGGATTTTTTTTATTTATAAGAGAAGTTGGAGAGAATTAGGGAGTATTGGAGAAATACGGAGTTAGCCTTACTTTAAACAGGGGAGAATGCTAGAGCCTTAAAGACCACAGCCATACATTGGGAGTTGGCGTATCCGTTAGTTCAATTAAGTCCACGCCCAGGAGGCTGAGGGATGGGGAAGGTCATCAGTTGAGCCAAGGCAGAAGCTAGCTGGGGGAAGTTAGACCTAAAACTTGAGGATTAGTGTACTAAGGTATTGATAATGAGGATGAGCGAGATGCGTTGGGTGTGATGGAAAAGTAGGTAAAGCTGCTTTAATGGAGACTGACTGGCTAGAGAATATCCTGAACTCTGGGATAACCAGAAATTCCAAACATACTACGCTTCTACAAAAAAGAAGTTTCCCAATTAAACCTTCGGAGCATTATAATGACATTCATATGTACGCATTTTTTCAAAGACAAATCTATATTATTTATAATATATTATTTGCAATATTTTTATCTTTCAATTTATCTTTCAGTACTACAGTATACTTTCTAATATCGACTATCGATTATTCCCTATAAATTATTGACAGTAGATTTTCTTGAATTTTTGACTCAATTATCGCCTATGAATTATAGACTATCAATGATTGACTGTTGATCTTTGCATATCAATTATCAACTATCGATTATAGACTATTGATCCTGGACTATAATTTTTACTAGTGATAATCGGTTATCGATTTTAGACTTTCGTTTATCTATTATCTCCGACCAAATATCGACTATAAATTATCATATATTGATTATCGACTATCAATTATGGACTATTGATCTTCGATTATACATTGTCTACTATTGATAATCGATTATCGATAATATTATGTTGATTACTGACGATAGATTATCGACTATTAATTGTCGACCATATTGGTCATCGATTATAGACTATTGTTCTTTGACTATCGATTATCGACATTGATAATCGATACTCGATTATAGAATTTCGTCTATCTAATATCCCTTAACAATTATTGACTATCAATTGACGACTCTAAATTATTGACTAGTGATCTTCGGCTATCAATTATCGACTATTGATGATCGACTATCGATTATCGACTATAGATTATCGCCAATCAAATAGCGACTATCAATTGTCCACTATCAGTTATCGATAATCAGTTGTCGACTTTTAATTAACGACTATTGATCTTTGACTATCCATTATCGATTATTTATCATCGATAATCGATGATATATTATCGACTATAAATTATCGATGATCTATTATCGACTATCAATTATCGGTTAACGACTATCAATTATCGACTATCAATTGTCGACTTTTAATTAACGACTATTGATCCTTGACTACCAATGATCGATTATTGATCATCGATTATCGATGATCTATTATCGACTATCGATTATCGATTATCGATTAACAACTATCAATTGTTGACTTTCAATTATAGACTATTGATCTTTGGCTATCTATTATCGATTATTTATCATCGATAATCGATGATATATTATCGACTATCAATTATCGATGATCTATTATCGACTATCAATTATCTATTAACGACTATCAATTATCGACTATCAATTGTCGACTTTTAATCAACGACTATTGATCTTTGACTATCTATTATCGATTATAGATCATTGACTATCGACTATCGCAACATGTCCCGCATTGACGTCGCTAGACCCATTGGGACAATGAGTTAGTTAGCTGGGCTTGGTCATGGTCGGGCGAGCATTTGGTTTGGTAGTTGTTACCGCTATTCCCGTCTCCTTTTCTCTCTCTCTCTCTCCCTCTCTCTGTCTCGCTATAGCTTGTTTATTCAGCAAAATGAAAAGTTTTTGGCCCGAAAATAGACCGCAATAACTGTAAGTGCTCAGCAAACAGTATCGCAAAAGCCCAAAAACTAACAACGCCTGCGACAAGTGTAGACACACACAGACACAGACAGAGACAGAGACACAGATATATATGTATATGTGTGTGTCTATATATAGCTGTACCTGGCCTTGCCCGGTCACTGGCACACTCACAGCCACACTCACACTCACACTCGCACTCACACTCACAGTGAATCAGTCGTGTGTGTCGAGTGTCCCGGCCACTGGCAAATTATTATGATAATCGCCGGCATAACTTATGCGACATTTTTACAATATGACAGTTCGATGCGTGCCGTTAGCTGGTTCCTCTTGGCCAAATGCGCATTGGGGTAGTCGCACCTATCGAGTGGCAACAGCGTGTTGCCAGGCCGCGATTCACCAGACCAGTTAGTGGAGTGGGAAGCTCCTCTGTTGCCTTGGGGAAATTAAGTTTGTGTCATGTTTTGTGTCATTCAATCTCCCCAGACGGCAGCCAGCAGCCAGCAGGAGTCGAGCAGCCGCCATACGGCGTCTGCGTGATGTGGGCCATATGCAAATGGCTGAAAGTGTTGCATGCCACAAGCTGCAGGTGCAGATTCAGCTGCGAGTGGCACAGTGGTGCTTCGATGCAAGCGACTTTAGTGCTCAGACTCGATTTACGGCTCCAGCAAGTGCGAAAGGCCAAGAGCTTAAGCAGAAGGCAGAGGGAATGCTTTTTGGCCCAAGTCAAGAACAAGAGCTAATTGACGAGACACCGCAGGTGGGATCGAATCTGAAGTCTAGAGAGTTCCTTTAAAGCAAAAGTCGTTTAATTTGATACAAAAATGGGAACCAGTAAGAAAATGTAATTAGGGATGCCTGACTAGAAGTTCCCCTGTATTCCAAATGATCTATGATTTTTGTATCAATATGCATTTATATATTTTTTGAAGCACATCACACATCACATCATTCCAACTCGCATCCTCCCAATCAAATATTACTAAAAAAAATATATAATCAAATATTATCAAATATCAAAAATAGAGATAAAAACACTCAAAATCGGTGAGTTTCGAACCCACACTTCTAAAAACACCTAGCAAATCTAAAGTTTTATTGGCAGGATTCGAATTCGCACAATCGTAAATTGACAAGCATTGCATCTACCAGCACCGTCTCACCAACAATTAGTTGCAATAAAAAACAACAACAAAATTGCTTAACTACTAAAGCGCCACCTAGAAAATCTAAACTTACACTTGATAAGTAGATTCAGCTCTGACCGTCCGTCCGTATGTTTAAGCGCGTCTATTTCAGAAACTACAAGAGTTAGAGACTTGGAATTTTTTTTATAGGTTCTTGCATAGAATGCACAGATTTACTTTATTTCAAAAAATCAATTACTATTTTCGTTTAAGTATTATCGACTAAAAACCTATCCAAAATTCAATTATCAAATAAAAACTCCTACAACTTTAGAGCTAAAGACTCAATAAGGAACTCTATAGATAAGAGAAACTGAAGTGCATCTATTAATGTAGAACTGAAGAAGATTGAAGATTGTAATAGTGTAGTGTAAACAGATTATAAAATATATTACATTTAAGTTGGTGGAGTATATTCTAGTATATTCTAGTATATATATATATATATATATATATATATATATATATATATATATATATATATATATATATATATTC